>CANXYC011733986.1:0-15243 GCA_948193065.1 Aleurites moluccanus
GTGAATATATATATATATATATATATATATATATATTAAGGGATACCTGTGGGTATGGGTATAAACGAGTGCACCCGTTGGGTAACGAATAAAAAATACATGTTTCTTAATGGATGATATTTTTAATACTCATTACTCGCATTACCCGTGGTATTTGCGGGTACCCGTAGGTACGAGTAATTTTTGGCTGGTCTAATTACAAGTATATAAAAAGAAATTGTAACAGAATAGTGATGAAATTAAATTATTAATAAATTAAATTTATAAATTAGTGACAAAATTAATTAATTATGAAAATATTAAAAAAAAAAACAATGACAAATTTGGAATGGCTTAAATTCTGTTCAGTAATAAAAATTTAAAAACAGGGATATTTTTTATTTATGTCTCTTTTATTTCTGTTAACGACAGAAATAAAAAATAATAATAAATTTTTTCGTCATTAAACAACGATAAATCATTAAAATTCATCATTATTTAAGAAAAACAATGATGAATTTCATTTGTTTTTTTTCCATTGCTATTTAAAAAAAAAAATAACGAATTTTTTAATAATGACAACGAAAAATTTCATTGCTATTTAACAAATTTTTTATAATATTATCCAATTTTCTACGCTATTAATTTTCATAATCAATTGCCTATTCAACGTGAGATGCACTTATCATATAAAAATCAATTACTTGCATAAAAAAAAAATCCAGTTTGTTCAATAATGCTAAATAGGAAAAATAAAAAATAAAAAGGGTTGTTATCCCTAATTAATTGTTACAAAGATGCTTATATGATAAGAAATGAAAATGAAAGAGAAATGTTTGGATTACTACAAATTGTGGACTCAATTATGGGAAACGTATAATCAAAATAGGAAAAGCTTATATCACATGCCTATTTACCATATACAATTTTATTGTATTTTTTCTCAAATGATATAGAAAATAATGTTAAATAAATCATTTCTTTGTTTGATGCAATAGTTTTGGAATGCTTATAACTAATTAGCTATTAAATTTTATTAATTAACCCTTTCATGGATTTGAAGCAAACTCAATTTGGGTTCAAATTCTTTGCTTATATCAATGATTTGTTTTTTTTTGTTTTTTTTTTTTTTTTTTATTTCTAAGTAGTATGATGATTTTATAAATTACTTTTTGCATAATATATTATATTTATTGTTTGATTAAGTTAAAACTCAATCATTCATAAATTAATTTTCTTTATCAACTGAGTAATTTTTGAGATTATTTCAACTTAATTTTAATCATTATCCAAAAATAATTAACAATGCTCGCATAACTTAATAAAGGGTTCCCCTAAAAAAAAAAAACACAACACACACACACACACACACACACACACACAAAGGATTGATCTGTTTCCTTCATTGACATAGAACAAAAATTCATGTAATGGAAAATGACATGAATGTGCCAAACAAGAGGTAGTCAAGTGTTGTGGTTTATGTCCAATGTATATTTTATATGTTTATGAGTGAAATATTCACTGATAAATTCAACATAATTAACTAGTTAATTAATAATCATATATATATTATATAATTTTAAGCAAGATCTCGAGTTTGAGCATAAAATTATCAGGTCCAATAAATTTGAATGCTATATGGTCATATAAAAAAAAATTGTATATATATTATATAATCTTGAACTTAAATAAAGAAATAAAATTTTATTATATCATTAAATTAAAAAATAATAATTTAATTTATTTAAAATCAATTGAAAATTAAAAAATAATCTAATTAATGATAAGATTAAGTATTCAGATAATTAAATTGATGAACTAATTCTTTATTTTAACTTAATTAATATATTATTAAAAATTGCAAAAGCATGTAATAAAGAATTTTAATTGTAAAAACACATTTTAAACACAATATTCTTCCAAGATTAAGTTTTAAATAGAAAAAAGAATGAAAAAATTATATCTGATAAATAATAATAAATTTTTAAATTAAAAGTAAACTTTATATGTCCTTTTGCCATTTTTTTTTTATTTTGTATTATATAATATTTAAGGAGTATACCTTGAATTCTATCACACATATATATATATATATATATATATATATATATATATATTATCATTATATTTTATTTTTAAGATAACAATTAAAAAATATAAGTCAGATAATAATTTAATATTATTATATAATCGCATAATCGTATAGATATCGATTAATTTTAGTAAAAATAGAAGATTAAAAAATCGATATTTAAATGTTAAGTTTTTTTATTTAAAAATAAATAAAAACGCCGTAAAGATTGATGAAGGTTAACTTAACTTAACTTAATTAATTTTGTAAACCACAACTTGGGAGAGCTTCTATATTTCATTTACATTAAAAAATTTCATCAAGCTTAACTTAAAGTTATTATAAACTAGAATAAAAATCCAATAAATTAATTAATAATTGATAAATAATATAGAAAATTTTCAATTGAGAATCAAAAGTTGAATCCCTAAAATAAATAAATAAATTTGTCCGAATCAATGCATGAACTAAGTCATTATTATAACATTGGCATTTTAAATTTGTTGTATTCAAGGTATAGTTGTAATATATACTAAAGTACAAAAACAAATATTTTTTAATATTAAAAAGAAGGGTCGATTTTAAATTTATTATTTAAAAAATATATTTATTGTTAAATTATATTTTAATTTTAATATGCAAAAATAATTATTTTTTATTTAAATTTAAAATAAGTTAAATATAAAAATTTATACTTAAGCGAAATTAATAATTAAATTAAGCCTATTAGATTTTATTTTTTGTTATCATGAAAATTATAATTATATTAAAAAAAAGAAAAATTTATGTTTTATAATATATTCCAAAAAACAAAAAATATTTATATATGGAGTATAATATTTTTTATATTCCCAAAGAAATAAGATGTGGTGGAAATTCATATTCCCAACGAAAAAAATAATAATCCTATTCTTCAGGCTTTCCAAATGACTAAACTGACAAATCTTCGATTCTCTCTCTGAAATAATAAAAACAAAAACAGAACTGACTATTTCACTCTCTCTCTCTCTCTACAGCATCAAACACAACCGGTTAGAAATTGAACTGAACTTTCCCAATTTATTTATTTATTTCCTAAAATAAAATTAATTTCTTATTTTATTTTATTATTATTTTTTAAAAAATTATATATGAGAAAAAAAAATTCATCTCAAGTTTATTATTAAAAAATATATATAAATGTAAAATCATCTATTATTTTGTTATTATTGATACTTAATAAAAATAAATAAATGTTTCTGAAAAAAATATTATATATAATATATAAATATTTTTATATATTAAATTAATAAATAATGAGGTATTTTAATAAATATAATTATTTTAATATTATTTATTATGTAAAAAGATGTTGATATTTTTTTTTTATTTTTATGTATTTTTAATGACATATACATTTAGCGCCACCGGTATTTTAGTCAATCTACATGTGTACAGTTGCTTACCACCTCTCATAACCTCTCTCTTTATTTATTTATTTATTTTCAATTTTAATAATAGTAATATTAATACTACTCATAATAATAACAATGCCTAACAAAGACCATAAATAAAATTAATTAAATAAATAAAAGTTACATAGAGAGAGAAAAATTAGTATCTTATATTGTCGTCTATTTATTTTTCAATCTCTCTCTTGTTTGGTCTCCCTTCACTTTTTTATTTTTTCAAGTCTTTGCAGTTACTTTAATCCCATCCCTCTCTATTATCAATACACATCACTCCTCTTTTTTTTATTTTCTTTTCAATTATAATTATAAAAATTTGTAGTACATATATATATATATAAATCCCCCCCTCTTTTTATTTCTTCCTCTCTCATACCATACTTTTAGCTTCTACCATAATACCCAGATACCAGAAAACCACATAGCAACCAGAAAAAAAAAAAAAAATTGATCAAGAGAGGAATAAGTTAATTGAGTAGTTATATGTATCATAGATGAAGAATTGAGAAAAAGGGTTTTTCTTTGATTTGGTTTTTGGTGGTAGATTTTCAGAGGATTTTTTGTTGTTGGTTCCAAAATAATATGGCTGTTCAAGCGCAGTTTCCATTGTGTGGCTCCCAAGATTGGATGATAGATAATGGTTGTGGAGGTGGGTTTATTAATAATAATAATTTTAATTATTATTCAAATCTTCAACAACAACAAAAGCAGCAACAGCAACAATTGTTACAAAATCATCATCTGAAGAATCAAAGTCTTTGCTTCGAAAATACTTGTCTTGTACCTTCTTCTTCTTTGAAAAACACTAACAATAATCATCAACCACTGTCAATGTCCTTTTCTCAATCCATGGCTGCCTATGATGAAAAGCAAAGACAAGAGATTGATTATTATATCAGATTACAGGTTAGAACCTAAACTCAAATTGGGTTTTCATTTCTTTATTGTTTATTGTTTGTTCAATAATCAAATGCATATTTTTGGATTATTTGGATTCAATTCTTTATTTTATTAATATTTTCCCTTCGTTTTTGATATGTTCAAAGCAGAATGAGAGATTGAGATTGTTACTCCAAGAACAAAGAAAGCAACAGGTTGCATCTTTGGTAAAGAGAATTGAATTAAAAGCACTGCCTTTCTTAAAACAAAAGGACGAGGAAATGGCACAAGCAGCTAAAAGAACAACAGAGCTTGAAGATTTCTTGAAGAGATTAGAGATGGAGAGTCAAGCATGGCAAAGGGTTGCACAAGAGAATGAGACTATGGTTATATCTCTCAACAATACAATTGAACAATTAAGAGAAAAAGCTTCATGTTGCTTTGACAATGGAGCAGAGGATGCAGAGTCTTGCTGTGAAGTGAACAGAGAAGAAGGAGAAGAAACAGAGCAAATAAACAGAGTATTTCTTGATGATGATAATAACGTTACAGAAGAAGAAAGATCAAGAAAGAAGATGATGGTATGCAAAGGCTGTAACTCTAGGAATTCGTGTATTTTGTTCCTTCCTTGTAGGCACCTTTGTTCGTGCAAAGCTTGTGAAGCTTTTTTTGATTCTTGCCCTGTTTGTCAAACGGTAAAGAAGGCTAGCATTGAGGTTTTAATAATTTAGATTTTCTAGGCTTGGGTTAAAAAAATTTTCCGGGAAAAGTGAAAGGGAATGAAAAAAAAAGGAAAGAAAATCAGAAACCCAATTCAATGCCCTTGCATGCCGGAGCATTGGCATTTATTAATTAGAATTTAGTTCTTGTTTTTTGTTTTTGTTGCCCCTTTTTAGAGACCCTCCTCTGTATTTAGAGATAATAAAAACTGTACTTTAAAAACCAGCAAGAAATCAATCAAAACTTTGAACATATTTACAGGACAAGAAAGATACCATCTTTTTTTTTCCTTTAATTGTATTATTACTTTCTTACCTTTTTTGGGTTTTTATTACTTTTTGCCACTACAGATTTGATTCTGATTATACACATCAGATTTGTTGCCAATTGTTTGGCTTTGGCTGCAGTTCAATCTATAATTTAATAGTGACAGGAGAGTGTACAGAGGGATTGAAAAATGAAAGTTACGTAAGATTCACTATCCTGTCTTTGTTCACATTATTATCAATATGAATAAAAAAAACAATGGGAGGCTGAGTTTGCTTCCTAAAATATTGTTTTGATTTTAATTTTGTAACTATAACTCGGAAGATAATTTTTTAAATATATATTTTTAATAAAAACCTATCTGCACTATAATACTAAGTTTGATTAAACATTCAAACCTTGTGGATAGTTTATTGATCGCATTTAGGTATGTCTTGTTTGATTCTTTGAAAAGTTTAAATTTTGTGGCTAAAGTTGGGATGACAACTTTTTAGGAGGACTCTGTCTCTTCAAATTTAATTTAGTTTTAAAGAGTATCTATTTCTCCGAAACTTTCAATTCGATAGTTAAATTGGGATAAAATTTTTTAAGTAGTATCTATCTCTTTAAAATTTTTAATTTGATTTGAATTGAAATCAATTCGACTTAAATTTTAAATAATTGAAAAAGTGAATGACAGTTTATTTTTAATATTTTTCAATTTAAATCATACGTTTTATATTATAATTGATTCAATTAAAATATAGTTTGGCTTTAATTGGATTCAATGGAATCGAACAGTCAAATTAGATTTGGATCAGTTTAGAGAAAAGGTTTAATCTTTCCACTCTAATAGGGGGAAAAAGTGGGAGAAAACCTAATCTTTGGTTAAAAGCCTTTAGAACATTTACAACCAGAAAAAAAATATTAATAAAGAAAAAGATAATTATATTCTGTTCCAGAGTAGAGCTATGCAACTGTTTCTTTTGATCTTATGGCAGTATATTTAACACAATGCATCAGCTATGACAGAGACACACCCCTCTGATTCTTCAATTGTATGATCCAGAAACCCATCTTTACCTCTTATCTGATTTACTTTATTTTTTCCAATCATAAAAATTAAGCATCTATTAGTGACTATTTTAATAGATAAAAACAAAAATAAATTTGGGTATAACAACTTCTCTTATGCCAAGTTTGAATTGATAATTTTAAAATTCAAAAAATGACAAAATTCATAAAATTAAAAATTTAGATTTTTTATTTCACGAGTTTATACAATATCACTTAGTATGAAAATAAAATTTATTAATAATATTTTTATAATAAAATGAATTATAAAATATTTCATGTATTAAAATAATAAATTTTTCAAAATTTTACCTTTTATGTGAAAATATAAACTCTAAGATGATAAATTTTAAACAATCCATCAATTTTATATAATTTCTGTTACCAAACAAGAATTTTATAATAAATCCATGTATTATTCAAAATTTTTCATCCAAAATCCATAGCCTTCAGTTGTTTTAATCAATATTTTTAAACCTAATCTCTCATACCTATTAGGTTAGCTGATTTTTCAAAAATTGGGATACTCTTTATTTGCTTAAACATGTAATTACCCTCAAATCATATATTTCAAAACAAAGAAAAGAAAAAGATAAAAACATAATTTCTTATTTATATATTTTATTTATTTCTTAAAAAAATATATATGTAGGTCCCTCAAAATTTTTAATTTTTTTTTAAATATTTTATATATATTTTTAATCTCTTCAAATTTTTTAAAATTATATTTATTATATATTTTTTCATTATAATTTATATATGAATATTTTTATCATATAATTATGACAATAAAAACTTCAAAATTTTTATTTTTCTATTAAATTAAATTTTTTATATTTATACTTTGACCCATAAATCCACAAATGTAAAGAGTCCTTATAAGTTTATAAATTGGATTTTCTATTTTTTAAGGGAAAAAATGGATTTTTTGTATTACAATAAAATGATAAATATATTTTATAATTTTTACGTGTAAAAAAAAAACAAGAAATTGGTAAAAGTCTAGCCATGAAATGATTTGTGAAGTTGTAAAAATTGAAAGTTAGGGTAAAATGAAAAAATGTTAGAAGAGTAGGGGCAGTTTAGTAATTTAAAGAGTGACCTCGTACTGTGGGCCCTCCTAATTTCTCGCCTGATTCGAGTGGCAGTGCGTGTAAGAGTGAGGTCGAGAGTTTGTGGGAAACTTCTTTCCATTTTCTTTTTGTAATAATAATAATAATAATAAAGTTTTTAATTATTTTGCATTTATTTATATTTAATAAGTGAAGAACACGGGAATCTTGGGGAAGTTGGTGTTGACGTGGACTTTGACTGCTCATTAGGGTGCGCTACGTCATATTACCAATAAATTGCGGGGCTTATAATAACTGTGATGATACGGTTAAAAAGAAAACACGATAAAAAGTGAAAAAAAAAAAAAAAAGGTTAGGTAGGATTTTAATTTTTAATTTAACGGAGAACGGAACCGTCTGGTTGCAACGGCTTGAAAAGTGGAATTTGAAATTCTAACCTCTATTTTTTAATTAATTACACCAATAATCATTAAATTTTGTTAAAAATTCTAATTTGATAACTAAACGAAAAATTCTTTAAGACTAGTCAATAAACTTTTTAAATTTTTTCACCAATTAATAATCAAGCCTAAAAATTACTGGATCAGAACACTTTGCATCCTAATCAACACGTTTTGCTGACAAAGATTGCCACACAATCGACACATGGTAAAAAAAATTACATCACTGACAGGTCATGATACCATATCATCTACCGCCCATTTGACTTGTGGGTCCCACCACTTAAGTGAAAAATCCATGTCATCCAATGTATGATAGACACGTGTATGGAGAAAGAAAAGATAAAAATGTTTTACTCCCTTCTCTTGAAACTTGATCCCTCTCTCTCTTGTTTATCACGATTTTTTCTGCCTTTTCTATCCATCTGTCTTTTGTTTATTTCAATTGAAGTAATTGTATTTGGGAATTAACATTATTTATAGGGAAGGATATTATCGAGTTTGTTTTGGGCTTGAATTTTTTATTAAGGATTTTAGGGTTTGGTTAAGTAGAATTGGGAAAATTTTAATAGGTTAGGGTATTTGCGAGTGAGAGTGATAGAAAATATATTCCAAGTTTGTAAGGTGAAGTAAAGGAAAATGGATTGGAGACATTGACCTCAAGAGGAGCATGCACCTAGTTATTGTAAGTGAATATTTTGTCAGAGTGCTTTTTAATTTGATTTTGGCTTTAGTTTTGTCTTTTGTATGTCCTATTTGTGTTTTCGTTGACTATGGTTACTTGGTTTTATTATATGTTTTTTTTTAACTATTGTTTATTGTTTAAGGGATTTCATAGAGTTTTTGTAAACTATGAATAATTCGTTTTTTGCCTAGGGTTTATCCTTTATTTGATTGATTTTGGTTATGATGGGGTTTTTATTTTACTGATATTGGTTGTTGTGTTTTGGTTGTGATGGGTTGTTGGATATTCATTGGGAGTAGTAAAAATTTGAGAGGTGGGGACCTGATGAGAAAAATATGAGATGTTGGGAGATGAGATACTCCAGTGGACTGTTGTTCTTTTTTTAATATATCTGAGACAAAAATAAGTTTTATTTAATATTTAGTTAATTAATTTATGTGCGCACTGTATATGGAATAGATGTTCACTAATTTACATTTTTTTCCTGTATGTTTTCTTGTTTGTATTATTGTAGCTACTTCCTCTAAATACTTTAGCATTCATTTGCATCATGGTGGGCATTGCGGGGAACTAGGATGCTTTAATGCGGCATTGATTTTTTTTACTTTTGTTCACCATATATGCTATCCATACTAGAAATAAATAGAATGGTGGGTGAGTGCAAGTTAAAAGGGGACATGTTGTACTACTAGCAAAGATCCAATACCAATTACTATGAGTGAGTTTGCCCCTAGTTTATGATAGTGATATAATGGAAATGAGGTTGAGTTTTGAGTCATTGAAAGTTATTAATGTTTATGTCAAACCTAGGGATAATTTGATAGATGTTAATGTTAAAATAGGTGCCAACATTAATGGAGAGAAAAATAAGAGAGTTACAACAAATTCTGGTGAGGAAAAGGGGAAAAAGATTGTTGTAAGTAGTAGCTCAGACAGTTAGGGTAGCTTGGATAGTGAAGATGAAGAATATGAGGACCTTACAACTAAATTTGTAGATAGTGATTATGATATCTAGAATAAGGATGTTGAGCTGTTTGAGATTAATATAGATAAAGACATAGATAGAGATATTAGCAAAAAAACAAGAAAGATGAAGGATGCAGTAGATCCTATTATAGGTAATGTGGATGTAAATTGTGATGACTCTGATATTGAAACATCTGATGATCTTCTCTTTGCTTCTGAGACTGATAGTGAGGGTGAGGTTAGGAAACCAAAGGTCGGGTACCTTGAGTTTAGGGCTAACAGGGACATGTTTAACCCTAGGCTAGTTTCTGGGATGAAATTCAGTTTATTAATTGAATTTAAAAAAGTTTATAGGCAGTGGACTAGGAGAAATAGATGGCAAATATGATTTAGGCCAGATGATAAAAAAAGGTGTAAAGTAAAGTTTGACAAAATATAATACCCTAAGAAGTCATAACTTATATGCATGTATTAATTCTCAGTATGTGGTTTAAAAGTATTGAAATGATGGGAAATAATTTTAGAGACATAGTTAGAAAACGAACAAATTACTTTTTCTGAAATCGTCGGTGTCGGGAACACTGCTGATAAATTAGCAGTCCGGTCAACAGATGAATTTCTGATTTTGACCAGGGGTAAAAGATCACATAAATGTATGTATAATTTTGGTAAAAAAAAAGAGGTGAAAAATATTTAAGAACACTGAAAAAGTTACTAATGGCAAAATCGTAAATAAATGAAACTTCGAGGGAAATAGTGAAAATTAGTCTGTCTGAATTTTAGAATGACTCTAAAACTATTTTTATAAATAAGTATAAATTGAAATAAGCCTTTTGATTTCTCACTTTGAATTCTAAATCCTGACAAAATGGTCAGAATAAATTACAGAAGAAGTTGGGGTCAAAGTATAATTACATGGAAGTTTAAGGACTAAAACATAATTTTTCATTTATGCTTAATATATAAAGAATGCCTTAGTCAATTTTTGCCTTGTTCATTTTTGCCTTGTTCTTCTTTTTTCTCCATTAGGTTGGCCGAACCATCTTCTTCATCTTTCTCCATTTTCCAAGCTTGTTTCCTTTAAGAAAACCATATAAAACTTGAATTTAACCTTGCATCTTCTTTTTCCAAGCCATTTCCTTCTTGAAATTGCAAAGGAAACCAATGAATTTTTGAAGCACCATTTCGGCTAGAATCTCTAATTGAAGTAACCAATTAGTTTGTTTAATTTTATGGTTGTTTTAGATGAATTATATGATGAATTTGATGGGTTTTAAGTTATATTGCATCAATTAATGCATTTGGATAGGAATTCCTAATTTCAAACCCTAGGTTGAATTTGTATGAATTGAACCTTTGATTTTGTATTAGTTCATGTTAATTAAGTTTAGAATAAGTTAATTGAAGGCTATTGGATAAATAATTTGTGGTTTGTTTGTTGTAGAAAATCAAGTTTGTCAAAGTTATGCTTATTGTCTCCTTTGAAGCTTTTGAGTGGAAATCAAATTTTCAAAACAAATGGAAGCCTTAGGTAAGTTCTATATGCATCATTTACCATGCCTAATGCCTTAGAATTGAAATTGGAAACCTATTGTGAAAGCTCCATTTTAGTCAAATGGCCTTTACTATTCATTGCCTTGATTTTGCTTTATTTTTCCTTTGAAATCCTTAGCCAATTTGATCCTTTATTTGTTGTTTACTAATGTATATTTGATACCTATTGTATTGTTGACAATGTGGATTGAATGTTGATTGAATGGGCTTTGATAACTTTGCACCAAAACCTAGCCATTTTGCCCATTCAATATTGCCCACCAAGTGTTTGACAAAATGCCTAGTTGTTTTTGCCTTTGGCCTATTGTTTTGTCTTCCATAGGCCTACCATTTGAATGCCATCGTCGCCAGTGACATTGGCATGCCAATTGGCCTACCAATTTCCTTTGCCGAGCCGATCTTTGTTCCATACCTTTGTTGTTTACCAAACCAAATATCATTAAATGTATATTATATATTGCAATGCCATTGATTGAATTGATACTTGGATTGAGCGATATTATGATTATTGATATTGATGATACCATTGTTGCATAATGGTATCCATTGATATGTTTCATTCTTATATTGACCTAAATATAGTTTGACAGAGCTGCCACTCCGACAAGGTAGTGGGTACATACTGTCGGCAATGTGCACATTGATATTTATGCCCTAGCTAGGAAGGGTTATTGGTCCTGGTCATAAAACCTGATCAGTCTTATGCTTACTTGATATGAGATCGACTATGTGATTATACATAGTCTATGTGTTTCAGGACCCTATATCTGTCTTACCATATGATTTCATACCATTGATATGACCATTGATATTCCTGTTAATTTCTAATATTGATTCTGTAACCTAGCATAATTGATATTGTCTCCATTGGTCCTTTATTACTATGTGTCATTGATCCATCCTATTTGATTTGCGATGCATATAGATTCACTGAGTATCTTATATACTCACTCTTTACTTTATTTACCCATTTCAGGGGAAGAGTAGACTGCAGAATCTCATTTTCAGACATCTAGCGGATTTCTGCGTACTGTTGATCTATGTAATTATTTTAAATTCTGTAATTTTTGATATTTATAATCTAGCTGCTTCATGGGATATGTATGGGTTAGTTAGGATATAAATATGTATCTGTATATATATAATGATGTTTATGATATGTAATGTTAATGTGATATGTAATGATGATGGTTACAGCCAATTACATTAAATTATAGAAAGAATTGCAGAATGACAAAATGAATGGTAATTAAGTAAAATAAATAATTAATTGATAGTTATAAATTATGTATGTGATACTGGGTTTTACGGATACCAGTCGCCATTGACATCTCCCGCATCCTAAGACCGTCGCGATTCGAAAACGAGTCGTGACATAAAAGTTGTCCCTTCTATTTATTTTGCAATGAAATGGGTAGAGGTTGCAAAACTTTTCAAATAAAATTTAGGATTTTTTAACACATACAACAAGGACCAAAATATTAGAGCTTATCTAAATATATATGTTCTTTTGAAATAAATATGCTTCTGAGTACATTTGCATATGTACATTCTATTATGAATTTATTTTTATAAATAAATATTCTTAAAATTTATTTTACTTAATTATAATATATTATGATGAGTTTGATAATTAATTTTTGAATCAAACTCAATATTAAACTTATAGTTTTATTTCCTCTGAAATGTATATGAATTTTATTTATTTTGTTAAAAGACCAATTGAAGTCTACTTGTTAATATTATAACCTTTATTATGAACCAAAGCCTGTATAAATGTCAAAACACTTTACTTTTGAGAGATAAATTATGAGACTATGTGCACTGATAACTCAATCGATAAAGTCTAATTTGTTAGGGTTCTTTCTAGAGAAGACAAAGATTCTTTAGACATATGTTTGCACGAGCACGTGTATACTGTATGAAGATCGTAGTACTCCTGTTTTGTATGGAGATCGTAAGACTCTTGTTCTGTTATTCTATTGTTCTATCATTTATTTACTTTGTATATGATATGTTATGTCATTCATTATAGGAATATTTTAAATTATGATTTATGATTCCTCTATAAACTGAATTTTGATATATTCTCATTAACTATATATAAACCATATTGAATATCTTTTGTTATATCTATATATAAACATTGATTCCGAACTTCGATTATGATTTTTGATTCTCATGTATGGCATGTTCATAATTTATCAAGTTGAAGATTCATTCTCCTTTTGTTGTGATTTTCAGGTGGTAGGTTGCGTAACTTAGAAGTCGAGGACCGAGCTTCTTAATTTTTTTTTCCTCCAAGTATAAACTCTGATATTTTGAGTTGTAATTATTATTTTGGAACATTGTAATACTCTTAGAGTTTTATAATATTTTGAATAATCGGTAATGATATGATTATGGTGATATTATTTTGGGTTATCACTTGTTCATATTGGATAGAGGCTATCAAACTACCTTTGATCCATTGTGAAAAATTGACTATATTTTTGTTATTGATATCACATGTTGAGATGAAAATGATGAGTCTGATTTTGAATTTATATATGATTATAGAAATTGTTATATATTTGTCACAGGTTTTATTTAAGGGTTATACGAATCTTTGATGGTCTTAAACTTACCTATACTTAGGACCATCATATTTTTAGTTTTGAGGTGTGACACTTATACATATTAGATATAAAATCACATGTTAAAAAATAAAAAAAATAAAAGTAATTATTTTTAATTAGTAATGTGAGATAAAATATCTTTTTTTAAATATCCAATAAGTATACAACAATTGCTCAATTAAAATTATATTATTTTTATATATTTGATAAGTATACTAATTATAAAACTTAAATTATATTTTTATTTTGATAAGAACTTAAAACTTTTCAGTCCTAAAAATGATACATACACTATTAAATAAAATATTCATTAATAATTATAAGTAATTATAATACTTTATATAACTATTACGTAATTGAAATCCAAGACACCACATATATGTATACAAAACACAAATAAAGCTTTTGTTGGTTAAATGCCTTGAAAAACATTTTCATATTTCAGTTCTCTCTTTGCACGGTGGTTAGATCTAGCTATCCCATAAAAAAAATCTCATTAAAGAAAAATTTTCACTTCGATCACTTAAATTTATTTTTTTCAGTCTTACTAATTTTAAGAGAATAATTATCCAATAAAAATTTTCACTTGAATCATTCAAATTCAACTTAAATTAAATTAAATATTTACTTTGCACATATATAAAAAATTTTAATTTTCGATCCATCTAAAATTAATTTTATAATTTTGTCACTATTTGTAAGTTTTAATTATCAACAGTTATTTTTTTTTATTTTCTTATATATAAAAATACATCAATTTTTAAAAAATAAAAATAGAAAATACAAAGAGTGATTTGGACAATGAAAAAGGATAGAGAGAGAGAATTTTTAAGATAATTAAGTACAATACATAGAACTAACACACATATATAAAAAGAAAAAAAAAAACTGCTTGAAATTATTTGCAGAATTCTATAGTACTGAATTAATGTTTCTCATATAACTGAATTACAATTGTATCTTCAAATCGCAACACAGGATTTCGGCAAATCTTCCCTTCCTTGATCTTAGTCCACCTATCATCCATTATATATAAAATTAATTAGGGAGCTATCTAATAATAGTTAGTAAATTAACATGAAAATGAAGAAAAATGTACCTGTACTTTGTTACCGGGACATGAAGGAATATGGATACGAACACTCTACTATAGTCTGCCCCAGCTCATTGTCTTGTTCCTCCACCAAATGGTGTGAAATTTTTGGATATTGTTTGTGAGTCCAAATCCTATAATTTAATTTGGAGGGATATATATATATATATCTATATATATATATATATATATATATATATATATAGAGAGTCTCTTGTTTATATATATATGTATCAATATGGGGACAGGGGATGGTGTGTGGGCGGGGGGGGCATTGTAGAATTGATATGGGGGGTTAGAAAAATGTAAATATTATATTTTATTATTTATTGTAAATTTAAAATAATAAAATTTTTAAAAAATGAATGATATATAAATAAAATAAAGAAAAAAA
>CANXYC011734023.1:0-10268 GCA_948193065.1 Aleurites moluccanus
ATTTTTCCTCCAAATCCTTTGCTCCTTCCTTCAAATTGATGGTAGAATTGAACTTAGCTACCTTGAATTATCACTTTTCCATCAAATTCCTAAAGAAAACTATAAGAAATAAGAAAAATGGAAGATGGAAATAGCCAAAAAGGGCTTCGGTGGGAAGAGGAAGAAAAAAGAAGTGAAATGGCCGAAAATGATGAAGGCCATATAAGACAAACTCATTTGGAAAATTACAACTAAATCCCTCAAGTGGCCTTTACACTTTGGTCCTTAAACCTTCTATAATTTATTCTGACAATTCTGTCGGGATTCTGAATTCAAAGTGGGGAATGTATAAGCTTATTTTAATTTATCCTTATTTATAAAAAATGGTTCTGGAGTCATTCTGTAACCCCGACAGATCGCTTTTCACTATTCACCTTGAATTTCGCTTTATTTACCAAAATACCATTATTTACTTTTTCAGTGTTCCTAAATAATTTTCATTTCTTTCTTTTTACCAAAATTAATCATAAATGAGGGTCATTTTTACCCCAAGATTAACTTCAGAAATTCTTTCATTGACTGGATTGCTTATTTTTCGGCAGTGTTCCCGGCACTGCCGCTTTTCGGAAAAGTTTCAAGTTTGCTTTCTGATTGTGTTTCTAAAATTATTTCCCATCAATTCATGACTAATGGACCACATACTAAGAATTAACTCATGCATATGTGTTGAGAATTTATAGGGTATTACAAATTTCAACTTACCTTTAAACCTCTAAGAATGGTTGAACCTTTAATCCCTTTAAATCTCTCACCAAATTAAAGATTAGAGCTTTGATTGATGAAATGGAAGTTATTTGATGATGATTTTCACTTTAGCATTAAAATTAACAACATAACTTGATTTTTCCCATCTTGGCCGAAGCAAAGAAGTGTTATTCCTCCTTTATTTTCTTTGTTTCGGTTTCCTTAGGAAGAAGATGAAGGTTGGTGGAGAAAAATGATTATTTAATAGTTAGTGAGATTTTTCCATCTAATCCCATGCATTCAATCTCATAAAGAGCACTTTACATCCTACACATGCATCCCTTGGATTTCAATACACCAATACATTGCTTTACTGGATCAAGATAAGTGAAATTGCCATTTCACTCCCTAAACCTATATTTTTATTTTTAATTGAGTCCTTTGTAAATTCTCAATTAAACCCCTAAATTTAATTTCCTTTTTCCATTGAGTCCCTCCATTTCTATAACCTAATTCGTCTATTTTATTTTATATTTTTATTTTATTTTATTTTACTATTATTATTATCATGCCAACAATGAATTAACAATCAAACACACATGTTAATACATCAAAATAATTTCAAATAAATTTACAGAAAATTTTCAAAGGTGTTTAACTATAATAGGTTCGGTTGTGACTTGGTGTGACACAAAGCTTTTTTTATAACAACAATTTTCACTCTTCTATTAGTATGACTCCATTTGAAGCACTATATGGTAGAAAATGTAGATCTCCAATGTGTTAGTTGGAGCCGGGAGAGAAGCAGCTTGAGGGGCTATAGTTGATTAGAGAGACTATGGAAAAGGTGCCTATGATCAAAGATTGGATGAGGACTGCCTTCAGTAGGCAGAAGAATTATGTTGATCCGAATAGGAAGGATGTACATTTTGTAGTTGGTGATCATATCTTCCTCAAGGTCTCACCGATGAGGGGTGTTATGAGATTTGGGAAGAGGGGAAAGTTATCACCAAGGTTTATAGGCCCATTTGAGATTCTTGAGAAGATTGGTAATGTGGCCTATAGATTGGCTCTTCCACCTATTATAAGCCACGTACATCCTGTTTTCCATATCTCGATGCTGCGGAAGTATGTATCTGACCCATCTCACATATTGGAGGTTCAGGATATGGATCTTAGTGATGACTTGTCTTATGAGGAGATTCCAGTGGAGATCATTGATCGACAGGTCAGAGAGCTATGGAATAAGGAGATCCCGATGGTTAAAGTGCTTTGGAGGAACCAGTCTATGAAGGAGTGCACTTGGGAGAGTGTGCAGGAGATGAGGAGCAGATATCCATTCCTGTTCCAGCAGTGAGGTCTGTTTTATTTATCTTCGAGGAAGTAGTTATTTGTAGGGGGTAGAATGTAATACCCTAAAAAGTTATAACTCGCATGCATGAATTAGTTCTCAGTATGTGGTTCATAAGTCTTGAAATAATGGGAAATAATTTTAGAGACACAGTTAGAAAGCGAACTAGTTACTTTTCCGGAAAGCGGCTGTGTCAGGAACACTGCCGAGAAATTAGCAGTCCGGTCAACAGAAGAATTTCTGAAGTTGACCTGGGGATAAAAGATCACCATAATGCATGTGTAATTTTGGTAAAAAGAAGGAAGTGAAAATCATTTAGGAATACTGAAAAAGTAACCAATGGCAAAATCGTAAAAAAAAGAACTTTAAGGTGAATAGTAGAAATAGATCCGTCGGAGTTACAGAATGACTCTGAAACTATTTTTATAAATAAGTATAAATTAAAATAAGCTTATTGATTTCACACTTTGAAATCCAAATCCTGACATAATTGACAGAATAAATTACAGAAGATTTTGGACCAAAGTGTAATATAGAAAAGTTTGAGGATTTAGTTATAATTTGCCATTTGATTTTAAATATATATTCATAACTTAGAACAATTTTTATCATCTTCTTTGTCTCTTATGCTGGCCGAAACCCCCTCCCCATTTTCTCTTCCATTTCTTCTTTTTTCTTCATTAAATCTTTCAAGTAAATTATAGAAAACTTAAGCCTAAACCTTGTTCTATCTATTTCCATCATCAATTTGCAAGAAAAAGCAAAGGAAACCAAGGAATTGAAGCTTCATCATTTCGGCAAGAACATCACCATTAGGTAATCAATTGTTTTGTTTTATTTTATTGTTTATTTAGATGATTCTAAGGTTGAATTAGATGGGTTTTTAGTTAGATTGCATCAATTGATGCAAATTTTTAGAAATGCCTAATTTTCCTAGGTAAATTGAAGTTGTAAGAAAGGGTTTAATGATTTAGTGTTAGATTATATTAATTGATGTTAGAATATATTAATTGGATGTGAATAGGTAACTAATTGATGATTGGTTTGGTGTAGAATTCAAGTTTTGGCAAAGGTGTGCCTTATAACTCATTTGGTGAATTTGGGAGGAATTGGACTTTTCAAAGCTATTTGGAAGTTTAGGTGAGTCTTATATGCATCATGTCATTTGTGTTAAAATTGAAATTGGAATTCATTTGTGAAAGTGGTATGTTGGCCGAACCACTTATACTATTCATTGCCCTTATATTTTGCTTGTTTTCTTCATGTTTTCCATAGCCAATTTGACCTCATTTGATGTTGTTTAATATTGTTTCCTTGATGCCTAATATATTATTGTAAATGTGGCTTATTGTTGGTTGAATTGGGCAAGTTAATTTTGCACCCTAACCTAACCTATTAGCTTGCCATTGTATGCCGACCATGTGTTTGATGAAATGCCTAGTTCATTTTGTCTTCGGCCTATTGTTTGCATTCCATAGGCCTACCATTTGAATGCCATTATTGTTAGCGACGTTGGCATGCCAATTGGCCTACCATTTTCCTTCGCTGAGCCAACTTTTGTTCCAAGTCTTTGTTGAATACCATACCATATATCATTGTTTATATGTCACCTTTTACATTGCCATGAACCCTATTGATAATTGATTGACTAATATTGGACTTATTGATATGGAGGATGCCATTGTTGCATAATGGTATCCATTAATATGTTGTTTCTTGATATTGATCCTAATGTGGCTTGACAGAGCTACCAACCCGACAGGGTAGTAGGGAAATACTGTCGGCAATGTGCACATTGTATTACTGATGCCCTAGCTAGGAGGGGTTATGGTATTGGCCATTAGACCTGATCAGTCTTATGCTTATCGATATTGATATGCTACTGGAGACCTATATGTTCACATATGGTCCATACTAATTACTGGAGATTGTATGATTTCATACAATCCATCCCTTTATCTGTCTTTCCATATGATATTGAGCCTGTACTTTATTCTTTGGCTATACTGTGACCTATTATAGATTCTGTTTATTGTTATCTGACTTATAAGTATCATTGCTCCATTATTTACCAACTGTTTTATTGTTGATGCATATAGATTCACTGAGTATCTTATATACTCACCTTTTCTTTGTTTACCCATTACAGGAGAGGAGTAGAGTGCAGAATCCTATCGTCTATCATCCGGGGATTTCTGCCAGCATTACTGATGTATATATTCTGTTTTGTATTATATTTTTTGATGTTCATAATCTAGCTGCTCTATGGGGTATGTATGGGTTAGCTAGGAAAGAACATGTGTATGTAATACCCTATAAATTCCTAACTCTCATACATGATTTAATTCTCAGTTTGTGGTTCATTAGTCTTGAAATGATGGGAAATAATTTTAGAGACACAGTTAGAAAGCGAAGTTGATACTTTTCCGGAAAGCGACGGTGTCGGGAACATTGCTCAGAAATTAGCAGTTCAGTCAATAGAAGAATTTCTGAAGTTGACCTAGGGGTAAAAGATCACCATGATTTATGTGTAATTTTGGTAAAAAGAAAGAAGTGAAAATCATTTAGGAACACTGAAAAAGTAACTAATGGCAAAATCATAAATAAATGGAAGTTAAAGCTGAATAGTGGAAATTGGTCGGTCGGGGTTACAGAATGACCCCTAAACTATTTTTATAAATAAGTATAAATTAAAATAAGCTTATTTACTCCCCACTTTGATATTTAAATTTTAGCAGAATTGACAGAATAAATTATAAAAGATTTTGGACCAAAGTGTAATGGATTAAAGTTTAGGGATTTAGTTATAATTTGCCATTTGGATTTTCTTTATATTCCAACACTTAGGAAATTGCCTCCATCTTTTTCTTCTTCATTGCCATAGTCGAACCACCCTTTCTTTCTTCTTCTTCATTTTTCTTCTTCATTTCTTACAAATTTCTTTAGGTTAATTAATAGAAAAGTTGAGTTTGATTGTTGTTCCATCACTTGCAATCATTAGACTGCTTGGAGGAGTAAAGAATTTCAAGGAATCAAGGAAGGAAGATTTCGGCCATTTTGCTCACCTGAGGTAAAGAGTTTATTTCTTTGGTTTGATTGATTATTTAGATGTTGTTTAGGTTGAATTAGATGGGTTTAGTGTTAATTTGCATTAATTGATGCTATTTATTAGAAATCCCTAATTTGTCTATTTAGGTTGAAGTTGTAAGAAATGATTTGATGATTTAGTATTAGTTTATATTAATTGATGTTAGAATTAGTCAATTGGATATGATTAGGCAACTAATTGATGGATTAATTGATGTAGAATTGATGTTTGGATCAAAGTGACCTAATTGTTGCATTTGGGAAATTTTAGTGGAGAACTTGCTTCCAAGGCTATTTGAAGCTTTAGGTGAGTCTATATTGCATCCTAAAACATGCCTAAATGATTGAATTATTGATTGGAAACTTATGGTAAAACCCCTCATTTGGCCGAACCCATTGACACTATTCATCCCTTTGAAATTTGCTTGGTTTTTGCTTGAATTCCCATGCCATTTGATCCTATTTTGATGTTGATTAATCTTGTTTCTTGAATGCTTATACCTTGTTTGACAATGTGACTTTGTGTTGATTGAATTGGGCAAGTCAAGTTTGCACCTAAACCTAACCTATTGGCTTGCCATTGTATGCCTACCATGTGTTTGCTAAAATGCCTAGTTCATTTGCCTTTGGCCTATTAGTTCGCATTCCATAGGCCTACCAATTGAATGCCATTGTCGCCAGCGATGTTGGCATGCCAATTGACCTATCATTTTTTGTCACCGAACCAACTTTTGTTTCATGTCTTTTTTGATTGCCAAACCATTGATCATTTATAGTATATTACTTATAACATTGCCATTGTTCTTATTGATAACTGAATTGACTGATATTGAACTAATTGATATTGGACTGATTGATTATTGGATGCCATTGTTGCATTATGGTATCCCTTGTTATTGACCCTTATATGGTTTGAAAAAGCTACCAATTCGACAGGGTAGTGGGGAAATACTGTCGGCGATGTGCACATTGTATTACTGATGCCCTAGCTAGGAGGGGCTATGGTCCTGGCCATAGGGCCTGATCAGCCTTATGCTCATTGATACAGATATAATATTGGAGACCTATATGGTTCATATATATGGATTACTAGAGATTGTATGACTTCTTTTCATGCAGTCCATCCCTTTATCTATTTTTCCATACGATATCGAGCCTATATTGTATTCTTTGGCTATACTGTACCCTGATATGGATTCTATATACTGCTAACTGTCCTATTGATACCATTGCTTTATTGATGGCTACTGTTTATTATTGATGCATATAGATTCACTGAGTATCATCTATATTCACCTTTTTTTATTGTTTACCCATTTCAGGAGAGGAGTAGGCTGTAGAATCCCGTCCTCTATTAGTCTGTGGATTTCTGCTATAGTTTTTAATGTATATATTCTATTCTGTATTTGTAACACCTCAGCCTAAACCTAACCAAAACCATAAAAGGGGAACTTAGGGGGAAATTTTTTTTTCTTTAATTTGAACTTGTGAATGTTATGTGTTTATGCATGAAATTGATAGATATGCATGTTACATGAAGTGATTGTATGCATAGAAGAGGTTAAAGGCTGTTAGGACAAAATCAGATAAATTTGAGTTTTTAATGAACTGGGGGCAAAATGGTCATTTCACACCCCCCTCGAGTTTTTATGGAATAAATAACATATTTGAAGGTAGAAAAGAATATTAGTACATGAAAATGATGATATTATGTTTAAATGAATAATTGTTGGAGAATTAAACTCGGCAGAAAATAATCCCAGGCTAAGCTGCTCGATTTGGGATTTCAATTGAACTAGGGATAGTTTAGTCTTTTCCTATGCATTATGGACTTATATAGTATATGCAAACCTATGGAATCCTTGTAGGCTCATCTAAATCTAACCATTGGATGAAAAGATGAAGAAATGGATGGTTGGATAGTTAGGTTTCGCCATTTGTACCATAAACTCAAAACATAGGATTGCATCATTGATATTTAAAGTTGATTTTTCCCACCTCTTCATCATTGTTCATCATCTTCATCAAAACACCAATCAAAACTTTCTCTGTCCTCCAGTCTTGATTTCGGCCATCATTGAACTTCACCTTAACTTGTTGTTTTCTTTCATTTTTTGATGGAAACTTGTTAATTTCATCATTCTAAACACAAATATATCCATAAATTCAAAGGAAAAACAAGAAAAAGTGACAAATCAATCCTTTGAAGTTTTTGAAGAACTATTTAGAAAGTAAGTGATTTTTGAATTCTTTTGGTTCAATTATGTTCTTAAGATGCTAATTAGTAACAAAAACATGTTTTGGTTGGAAGAAAAAAGAAAAGTTGGAATGAAACCCTAATAGGAAGAACTATGAATCAAAGTGTTGTTTTGATGGATCTTTTTGTTCAAATGATGTTTATTTGATGTGTTTAGCATGAATTAGTGCTTAAATAATTGAAACAAATTCATTTGAATGGAAAACCAAAGTGGTCAAACCATGTGTGCTTGAATAATGGATTTGTACTTTGTTGTTTTATAGTTTTAAATGATAGAATGAGTTGTATTTATGTGTATATAATGAATTAATGGTTAAATGATGAAAATAAATTCATTTGGAAGAAAACTCATTTTGTCCGAATGTGATGATGATGAATGGTGTTTAGTGCTTTGATGTTTAATAGGTTTAAATGCCTAAATGTTATACATTTGATGCATATATATGTTATTTGATGGATTGATGTTGAAAAATGGATGAATGGAATGAATTCCATTTAGGTTAAACAATATTGAGTTTGTTAGTTTAATGTGTTAGGTTGATGTAATTTGGAAAGTAAGGTTTGAATATGGTTTAATGGTATGAGTACTAGAAATGTATAAGTTCCAATATGGAAAATATGATTGATATGAGTACTTGAAAGGTAAACTTAAATATGGTGTATGTTTGATATGAAATGTTAAGCAAAGTGCATATGAGTTCTTAATATAGTATATAAGTGATGAATATGCGAAATGTGAGTTACATATAGTGACAGATTGTGTTTAGTGCATAAAGGAATGGAAAATGTGTAAAATGTGCAAAGTGAAGTCTATAGGGTATAATGTGTATCCTTATGTGATTTGATGTGTATTATGTGTTTTGTAATGTTCACAAGTCTTACTGGAGTGTTATATGTGAAAATAGGTAAACCGTCAAGTACTCTGGCTCAGAGTGTTGAACGGCGGGCCTATTAGGGCTCGAGAGCAATATTGAAGGGGGGGGAAGAGGCTTACTTGTATTAAAGGTGAGCCCTTATGTATATTTATGCATGATTTGTATCATATATCATATAAAAAGTCATTTGGACTGATAAAAAAGGATTTGATATTTTATAGTACATACATTACAAATTGGCCAGTAAATAAGCCTACCGAAACGACTTAAAATGACCTAAACTTTGTTTATCTATAAAATGAAATCCAGAAAGCTAATTGGGCCACCACTTGGCCCAATCATCTAGTCTTGACCTAAGCTTTAAAACGGTACCTCATGGTCCACTTAAATCCTTTGGTAACATAGTTAACCAGAAACTACACAAAAATCCCAAAACGGACTTGTAACGACGAGTGCTAGTTGCGGCAGCACAATTGGGCCCCGCTGGGCATTTTTTTGACATTATTCGAATTTGTTCTAATATTCATTATAAATATATATATGATTGTTGCACAACTATATGAGTTCCATTTATGCTATATTTATTGTTATATGGAGACACACCCATATGGTATTATAACAGGGCTACCTCGATGGTGTAGTGGGTAATTCCATCGACTGTGTGCACACTGGTGTTTATGGGACCCTTGCTAGGGTGGGATGTTATATTCTCTAGTGTAAAGGCATATCACCCTTACGTAAAGTGGTCAGTGTGTTTATGGGACCCTTGCTAGGGAGGGATGTTATATTCCCTAGTGCACTTTATGATAGTGCTTGAGTATTGAATTACAGTTAGTGCGATTGCATTTATCATTAAACCCAATCCTATTATATCATATGTGTGTTGACTTGTACACTTTATACTTATATTAATATTTACGTGGATACATATACAAATTCTTGTATCAACATTTCCTTTTATCTTATATTGATTCTACAGGCCATATATGGGCAATCATGATATTATGAACATCTATTGCATTTTTTATACATATGGATTCATTGAGTATTTTTATACTCACCCCTTAGTGGTTTATAATTTTTAGGTCTGCAGTGAGGCACGTATTCCATTGGCATCTTCTACTCTTGCCTTGGAATTGTACTACCCAAACATGTAATAATCAAGCTCCAAAAGTATATGTAAATATTTGTACAGTATAGAGGTTCCATGGTACTGTAAATTAAGGAGTGGCATATATATATGTGTGTTTGCATCTTTATAGTGTTACATATAAATTGTACTATGGATATATATATGTTATGCTATGAATGGAAATGATTTGATATACAGATATATATATATATTTAGTTGATATTGGAGATCTAGAGGGATCATTGATTTGAATATTGATGATGATATATATTGGAAGTGTTATTTACATGTTTTATAATTGGGCATAGCTATATTATAGAGGAGATGTTGTCAAAATTTCTGCAGCATTATTAAGCTATTTAAGTTGATTACATGAATTACATGTCATATAGTATAATTATTTGGGTTCTTCGTGGTACTGGTAGCTTAGTCAACACCGGTACCCTAGGACCGTCGTAGCTCCCAGGTTGGGTCGTGACAGTATTACATTATTTTGGTGTTCATTATCTAACTGCTCCATGGGGGTATGTATGGGTTAGCTAGGAGATGAACATGTGTATATGATGCTTAATGGTATATTTGAGCTATATGATGATTATGTGATATATATATAACTGTTACAGCCATTTGCAGTAAATTACAGAATGATTGACAGAATAACAAATTGAATGATAATTATCTAAAATGGATAATATATTGTGGTTTATAAATTGTGCATGTGATATTGGGTTCTACGGGTTGTTGGATTTGTGCCCTAAAGACCAATCATCAGATGATTGTTTTTGGTACATTTTATATCATGATTTATATATGGCTTTCATTATTATGATTATTTGAATAACT
>CANXYC011734255.1:0-35048 GCA_948193065.1 Aleurites moluccanus
CCCTTAAATTCAAACACCTCCTCCACAGTAACTAGCCAATCCAAAAATTCCTCAGGTGCAAGGCTGCCATGAAACTCAGGAATTTCAGTTCGCATCCCAGCCTCCCAACGCCTCCTATCATCGTCTTCCTCAACAGGTCTACGACGCCTGTGAGGTGTCTCATCAACGTACTCCTCTTAGGTATTCATGTCATCCTCATCATTGCCTAGATCACCACGACGATTCTGTTGACAAGTTCGTCGCCCCTGATTGGCCCTAAGATGGGTCTCCATCAATGTTTCCATTCTGTCAGTAATCTGCCCTAACATCTGTTCAAATCGTTCCTCCATTCCCGTCACCCTTTGTTCTAGGTCATGCTTGTTTCCCTCATCAGGACCTTGCTACTGTTGTCGTCATGGAGGCATGCTCTGATACCAACTAACACAGCGAAAATATCAATGGAATCGAGATACTATTACATTTCGTTGATTCGCGCACGAATACCGGACTATAATCTTCTATAACCTATTGATTTTAGAAATACTAGGAAATAGGCATCAACTTCGATGTTTTAAAGAAAATCGAAACTGGAAGAAAATTAGGGTTTTAATTATTTGTCGAAAACTGTCTCTTACAAACAAAACACACATATTTATATGCTAAAAGAAGAATAAAACCCTAATGGGCTAAAAGGCTTCGGCCCAAAATATAACAAAATAAAACAGTTCACAAATAAGCAAAAAGATGCACATAAAACTTCAGAGGCTCCGTTCGGGCTTTAAACGGCTGAATTTGGGGTCAAAACTGCGTTGTGTTAAGTTCCTTTGGTAATGTTCTAGATCTTTGAATGAAATTCGAAACAAGTACTCATGGGCCCTGTGGATCATCCTGTGCTAAAAGTTATGGCCTTTTAAAGGCGACCTGCGTGAAAGGCCCTATCTTGCTTCTCCAAAAACTGTAAAGCCCGCTCCTCTATTTGCTGGCCTGCATCAACACTCCTCTCCCTATCCATCTGAACTGTGGTCTGAGAAACCTAAGGTCTATCTCTAAAGGATGGTTGTGGACAATTCTTGAGTAAATGACCTTATTGTCCACAGCTAAAGCATGCTCCTATCGCTAATGACAAAGGCCATTATGAAATTTATCACAAGTAGGACACAAAGGTTTAAGAGTCCTGGATGGTGCAAAGCTAGCTGAACCATGACTCATTTGAGAAGTGGGTCTAGGGGTAGTCCAACTTTGTTGTGGTCTCTCTGAATGTCCTCTATACCCACTCTGAGAAGCTTACTGATGAGTCACTCTAATACTTTTCACCCCACTCTCTTGTTTAAAAGAACAACCTATTTTAACTTTCTTCTTCTTTGATCTTTCAGATCTAGTTTCCATCTCTCTATTCTCAATTATTCTTGTCTTATCCACCAACTTAGAGTAAGAGGTAAACTCAAGAGTAGGTAGGAGTTTAAACAATGAAGCCATTAATCCTCTGCGAAATCTTTGAATCCGTGCTACTTCTGTAGGCACCAAAGTTGGAGCAAATTTACTCAACTGACTGAACTTCCTGGCATAGTCTGAAATACTCATACCAGCTGTTTGAACCAATCTTTCAAACTCTACCGATTTAGCTTCTCTTACGCTCTCTGGAAGAAACTCATCTAACACCAATTCCTTGAATCTCTCCCAAGAAAGATCTTCATTTCCCCTAAGCATACCATAAATGGTTCTCTTGAACCAATCCTTGGCTTTAGCCTTCATCAAATAGCTAACAATCTCTATAGCTCTTCTATCAAGAATCCGCAGAATCTGTACCTTCTCTTCGATTTCTTTTAGGAAATTTGTAGAATAGCTGCAAAGAAACTATGCAATGATAGTTGAGTTCATTTCTTAGCAAAGATAGCAGCAGATACCTCTAGTATAGGCTCCAGAGATTCTAATTGTTGAGCCATATTAGCCACATCTACTTTTAGCACAAGAGGAACCTTATCACCTCCAATTCCACCCACAAAACCTTCTTCAGAAGGAAAATCTCATCTAAGACGGCCTCGACCTCATCCTCTACCACATCGTGGAGGCATCTAGATACTAATAAGAAGAACAAACAAGATCAGACTCACTATGCACACTTAACGCAGATATATTCCAAATAAAGACACAACACAAACGAGACATGAATCATATGCTCTGTAGTTATCTTAATCGACACTTCTACTAGGGCTCATACACATCTATCTATCTTTCTATCTTAAGGATTATAAACCTATAGCTCTGATACCACCTTTATCACACCCTAACTCCATCGGTGCAATGGTCCTAGGGCAAGGGTAGGCTTAAGGCCACCATAAACCCGTAGAACACTCATATCCTGAATCTCATACATAACATATATCCACATCATACATAGCTATAATCATAAATACTCATTTCTGTGAATCATGTAATCATCATTCATGCATTTCTATTCATCATCATATGATTTCCTCTTATTCCTTACCGATTAAAAGATACATCCCACATCAATAAGGAACAAGGGCAACCCACAATGTAATAATTCAGACATTAAAATAATATCATCCTCAACATCTAACTATGGAGCTCTAGAGCATACTCCTCATACATATAAATACCATACTACAAAAAATATATATATCAAAAGAATTATATAGAGTCTTCTTAGAGAAATAAATTAAGAAGCTCCATCTTCTATATTAGCTCCCTCCCGAGCTACACTATCACCTGAAATCAACAGAAGATGAGTGAGCCTTCAACTCAGTAAGATATAAACATGCAATTCAAAGGTCAAGCTAAAGGAATATGGATATGAAAGTTTCATAAGGTTATATTTACAAGAACATAAGTGCTCACAATCGAATAGCACTATCAAATCATATGATAAAACTGTTAGAATGCATCAGTAGCCTTGCTACCTTATCGAAATATATATGTTTAGCCAGGCATATGCCTAGAGCTCATGGTTCCTTTTAGGTGGAGCACTAATAAAAATCCTATCAGCTAGGTTCCCAAAATGCATAATGGACTAATGAATTTACTCTCATTAGGAAAAATATTCTATACATATGCATATCACAGGTCATATAGCTTGAATTTCACAAAGAATCATATTGGTCACAAGACCATCAACATATAAACATGAATTTATTCAAGTTAGTAAATGGCTTTCATATGAGCTTGGTCCAAGGAAGAATGACCAAGTCATTTATAACATATAAAGTGATTACATGTGAACAGTTATCATTTGTTTGAGAACATAATGGGAATTTCATTTAATAGGTTAACAATATAATGTTTCATAACATGAGAATCATATACATGTACATTATGAATGTTTGAACAATCAATTTCAAGGAAACAACATGCATTTGCAATGTTTATACTTACCTCAAAGCAATTTATCCTTGTATTTTCCTCAAATACTTGTACATTCAATAATCTCCTCTATTTCTTTGAGTTCTCCTCTCCTATGATAAATTCCCAAATACTCACAATTAGGATTTATTCCCAAATAAACTCATACAAGATAAATCTTTATGATTCTAATTATCTTTTAGAATCCTAATATGTTTTCTAATATCAATTTATTCACTTATTAAAGAAATATGGAAGATTGGAATGAATAGCTATTATTCACCCAAAATCCTAAATCCATACATATATTGCTTATAAGTCATAATAAATATTAATGATACTCTTAAACATCAATACTTAACTCATATTCATCTATTCTAACCTTATATTAACTTATCTTAACTTAAAATTGAGTTTGGAGTAAATACCTTAAACCTTAGAAATGGAGAACCCTTGAGAAATCTGAAAGATTGATGTTCTTAGAGGTTGATTATTGATTCTTGTGTTAATGGTGATGAAATAAGTATTTGAGAAGAGTATTTAATGAATATTTGGGTGATTGAAATGTATTTATGGAGAAAGAAAGAGAAGGAAATGAAATAAATGAAGTATGAAAATGAAGAAGAATGGTCGAATATTTATAGACTCGTGTCTTCACGCCCGTGAATAGGGTTCATGGCTGTGAAGGCCACTGCTTATATTGGGTTTGAAGCATTTCTTCACGACTGTGAAGGGACGTTTTACGCTCGTAAAGATAAATTTGAAGAATTGGCAAATTTCCATAAAAGCTTTTATCACGCCCATGAAGAATGTTTCACACCTGTGAAAATATTTCACGCCTATGAAAGGCTTGCTGATGAAAAGTTCTCATATTTTCTCCATTCTAACTTATTCAAACTCAATCAACTAATACATATATATGTTTAACACCTCAGAATGAATCACAACTCATCATATCTCAACACATAATCTTTCTAGGAATAATATATACTCAACGTAGCATTCTAGATCATCTACCATGCACATATAAACATACACATGCTAACATTCATCAGACAAACAAACAAATATATATCTATTCTAACATTCGAAATATTGGGTATTACAATGATGACTCATAATTTTGTTGCATTTGTTCATCTTGGATCCCTATATAATAGGCTAATTTGACTGTAAATTTACCTCTTTTATCAAAATGTCACACTAGTTCATCTTTTTGTCATAAAAAACATAGAGGTATAGTTAGGATTTACTATGTTTTGAAAGAAAGAAATATATTTGAAATTAACTCCTAGTTCCAATATAGATTATTTGGGATGAATAATTCTCTTACTACTGCCTTCTCATGTAAATGAAAGATTAGGAACAAGCTTTTGAAGCCATTTTGCTCTAAATTCACTTGTCCTTCCAAATCTAATTGATTTTCCATCCCTACCAACTATCTCGAGCCCTTATGAATCATCCATCTTGCTGATAATAGGCTTCTCCACACATAGCTAGGAGAGTAATATTTTGTGGCCTCCGTAAATGAACTTCTAGGATAATATCTGGCTTTAAGAACTTTTCTAGTTGTGATTGTTCATCTATAACCAATCTCCAGCATTTTTTGCCAACATAGCTTAACTTAGAATATTGAGGTCCCTAAAGTCAAAACTATCATCAAGCTTAGAGAGAATTTTTGCCATGCTACCCAATGAATTTTTGTCTTTCTTATTGTCCCCACCAAATTTCATCTATTAAAGACTTCATTTTGTAGGATTAGCAAAAGAACTCATAACAGTTATAGGTATAGCTTACATAATCAATTTTACCAAAGTTTATTTAGCACTTTAGTTTTTTTTAACTCTATCAAATAGAGAGCTAAAAACTTTACTTTTTTTCCTCCCTATCACTATTAGTAATCCTAAATATTTGTTGTGAGTTTCCATCCCCTTAACACTAATAAGATCCTGTAACATATTTTGATTAGTCTACTCTACATTCCTATTAAAGGCAATTTCAAATTTCTCCAAATTAATCTTATAGCCTAATGGAACATCATAACTACTGAGAATTTTTGCTATCGTGGCAATCTCCCATCTTGATTCTCTCCCAAAGATAATATTGTTATCTGTAAAAGAATAAGTAAGAAATTGAAAGGCTTGATCTACATATTTTGATGCTATTTAGAGTGCCCTTTGATTCTTCAGTTATAATCAATGATGAGAAAGCTTATGGATATAACAAAATTAAGATAAGGCGATAATGGATCTCTTTAATATAGACACCATTCTAGACAAAAAAAATTTCTAAGGAACATTTAATAGAATTTAGTATAACACTGAATTCACAAAGCTCATAATTAACTAGGTCCCCATTTTTTATAGAACTAATTTTGATCATTAATTTTTCAAGAAAGATCCATTCTACCATATTATAAGCTTTACTCATATCTAATTTCAAAGTAAACCACCCCTTTTCCCCTTGGTTTTATGCTTTATATGATAGAAAAACTCAAAAGCTATTAATGCATTATATGTTATTAGTCTTCTAAGAACAAAAGCTTATTGAGTATGATGAATTATTTTAGGAAGAAAATTTTTAAGCTTACTTGCTATGGTTTTTACTAGCTTGAAAATCACATTACACAAGCTAATGGGTCGGAATTCACTATTGCGCTCGGGGTTATCCTTGTTAGGGTAAAGGTATAAATATACCCCTAAACTATATCATTTTGCTCACTCAAACTCTTTTTCTTTTTCTTTTCTTTTTTTATAGTTTAAATAAGCCCCTAAATTTTTTAATTTGACTCAAATAAGTCCAATTTGAATGGAGAGGTTAAATTTTCAACCAAATTATATCTATTTAAGTCAAATTAAAAAATTTAGGGACTTATTTTCAATTTAATCTTATCTATTTTATTATTTTTTTTCTAAATTTTTCATTTTACAATATGTATTTCTGTCTATTTTAATTTAATAAATAAATAAATTATATTTTATGTTTTAATTTAATAAATAAATACATTTAAAGCACATATCTTATATTTTATTTAATGTTTTAAAAACTTTCAAAACATTATATTTTGTACTTCAATAAATGAAAAATTTTATAATTTTTTATTATCAAATGTCATTTAATTTTATATTTATAATAAATAAAATGAAATTAATTTCAAATATTAATCTAGCTGATAAATGGGTTTGCTCATTTTTCTTATTGATTTATGTTTAATTATTAAGATCATACTATAAACGAGATTTTTTTTTATTTAAAAATTAACTATAACATAAATGTGAACTTAGTACAATACGAGAAAATTACCTATGATACTATATATTGTTAAATATGAAATATAATTTTGTTTATTATTAAATTAAACTAGACAAAAAATATATTGTAATGAAAAATTTAGAAAAAAAAATAAAATAGATAAGGTTAACTTGAAAAAAAAAGGAAAAATATATAAATAATCCCCCTAAATTTTTTAATTTAACTCAAATAGATTCAATTTGGACGAAATTTGACTCTTCATTCAGATTGGGTTTATTTGAACCTAAAAAAAAAAGAGTCTAAGTGAGCAAAGTGATATAATTAGGGGTTTATTTATATCTTTGCCCTTCTTTTTAGGTACAAGAGTTATGAAAGTGTGATTTAAAGAGCTAAGATTGCTAAAACCATTAAGGATCTCTAAGACGCTGAAAACAAGTCTATCACCAACAATAGACCAAAAAATTTGAAAGAAAAATACAGGCATATTGTCAGGTCCTGGGGCTTTGATTAGGTACATTTGTTTGAGAGAATTAATTTTCCATATGTTATTGTCACCTTATATAAGCCTAATAATATTTAACCCTCATTATATATTATACCTGATAATATGACAAAACTACCTTCCGATGGGGTAGTGGGTAAAAACTATCGGTAATGTGCACATTGAATAAATTTTTAACCCTAATTAGGAAAGGTTAAATCCTAAACATAAGGTTTGTTATTACACGAATTTAAGCTACTATAAATGTAGCTAATGAAATATACGAGTACAAATTCCTATATCTATTATGTTTTATTTTAATTTATTTTACCTATTCATTGATTTATACGACCTAGCTTATCATTATTATTATGTCGCTATTTATTACTCATATTTTGAACATTTAGTGGATTACTTGTTATTTATCTAGTTTTTATGCATAATAACATGTTTATAACTCACTGAGTTGTAAAAACTCATCCCTTTAGTAATTTAATATTTTCAGGTCAGGAGTAGTCGATAACGGTTCCTGAGACTTTCGCAGAGGAATTGGATTTTCTTTGACCATGTATTTATTCTATATGTTATTATTTTGTGATATCTAGTAGCTTCATGGTTAAACTAGATTAATTAGTAGTTTATATGTATATTATATACATAAATATTGGAAATTAATTAATTAACAAGTTCTGAATTTTATAATTAAATATTTGAAGTTGGGTTGTGATATGAAAAATTTGTATTGAGTTTGATGTTGAATTAATTTGTGAGGATTGGTGGTTGATGAGATTATAGTAGAAGTTCTACGAGCGTTAGTAGTGCAAGCGGATTCCACAACCTAAGACCGTCATATTTCATTTTTGAGACTTGATACTTTTGCAAGAATCATCTCTTAGCCATAATTTTTCAAACTGAAAGGGCTTGTTTTTGAAATTCTTTATTTTCGAACCGTTTCCCAAATGAATGCGAACTAGACTGTGATATGAATGTTCTCTTAGCAAATTCACACTATGATACCATGGAAATAGAAAATTCCACTATGCAGTAGCAACAAATCGATCCAATATTTCTTAGATATTTGAATTCTCACATTGTCCATAGCTCTAAGTGATTTCATGAAAATTCAGGTCATCCAGTTTGTATTTGTTAAATACTGTTCTAAATACTTGTATTTTTTTTTAAAGTGGATTTCAGTACCACTAAAATAAAGATTTATTGATATAATTAAAGAGCTAATTGATTAATATCTTTATTTTCTTATAACTTTCTATCATATTAATTATAAATTTGAAAAAATTAACAAAAAAAAAATGAAAAGAAAGCTTTTTGTTTTGAAAAATTTAGTAAAGCCATTTATGCATGAAAATACTTTAATTTTTTTTTTCTATTAGTAAAATTTTTCTGTTAACTAATTTTTTAGGCATGCCAAATACGAAAAAAGTATAGGAAGAAACCCTAAAATATTGAACTTTTCCTCAATTATTATAAGTTTCAGTCTCACCTAATTGTTTGTCTACAAAAGGCAATTATCAAAATATAAATTTGTTCAATATAATTATATATTTAAATTTCCATTTTTTTCCCATTTTTTATTATATGTCTCTGTCTTTTAACTTTTAAAAATGTATTTGTAATTCATTTCTTTCTTCTAAAATATATTCAATATAATTATTTTTAATATAAAAATTAATATAAAATCATTCCAATAGAAATAATTAAATAATATTTTCTCTTCTCATTTAAATTTGACTTAAAAAAAATATTTTTTTTTTATGGGGAGTTTCTTTCTTGATGATACATCCTGGAAAGTCAGCAATTCAAACTTTTCCTTGGACAAACAAAAAATTCTAGAAACTCATTTTCTCAACAAATTGTATAAACAATAAAAAACAGAGGTATGTGATGGCTTAAATTTAATAAAAAAAAATTATTAATTTATAAAAAAAAATCATCTAATTTATTTAAATTTAAATTTTACATAATTTTTTTTTCAATCCAATCAAATTCAACTTTTTATATAAAAACTTTTCTCACCCTATTAATATTAATTTCCTGACTTCATATGATATACCAAATATTTTATATTTCCTCAGCAAATTTTATAAACAATTTTCTACCAAATATTTTTCCAAATCACTACAATCATACTTATTCTTTATTCAAATTTTACCAAATAATATAATCCCATCTAATGTATACATTGGGTATGTCATCATCATTCATTATTGAGTTAATCACATGGCCCACCTTCTTGACTTTATTCTCACCACAAATTTGTTTCTTTATCCATAATAATTAATACTATTATTATTTTTAATTATAATAAAAAAATATTATATGAAAATATTAAAATAAATAAACATTGTGATTTGGGTTTCAGATTTTATTTTTTTATGAAATCAATTATTGCAATTGAGATTAATAAATAACTATAAATAATTTTTTAAATCATGTGATCTTAAAATCGACTCAAAATTAGTAGAATAATAAATTTAAATTATAATTAAAGTTAAATATATTAAAATAAATAAATAAATATTTTTAATTAAATTTAATTCTAGAAAATAATTTAAAATGATTGAGAAGACTGTTAAATATTTTTGCATAATAATATCTCATATATCATATTTTAAAAATCTAAAATTTTTTATAAAATTTTTAAAAATTATAATTTAATAGTGTTTGATGTGGTGAATATAATAATATATTTTTTTATTAAAAAAATTAAATAAATAGTTAAAAATATTATAAATATGATAAATTTAAATATTTAGATTTTAAACACAAAATTTATAATGAATTTGTTTACTATCCATTTGATTTTTGTTTAATATAAAAAATATATTATTAAATTTATTATATTAAATATTATTAAATTATAATTTTTTAAAATTTAAATAAAAATATTTAGATTTATAAAGTATATCACTTCAGAAACTACAGTATAACATCAGCTCCCTCAATTCAATTTAAAATGTGTGGTCACATGTTAAACAAGTACAATTATTTTAAAAGTATCACCATGTTATTTTGATTTAAAAATATGTATTATTATTAGTTAAAAAAAAAACAAGGTGCATTGTTGTTTGGCATAGGGAAAAACAAAGTTCATAATTAAATAACAATTGTTAATTAATTAACAATGTTATTCAAATTGTAGCATAGAAAAGAAGGCGGCATTTGACTGGTTGAATCCAATTGCAAACTCAACAAAGCTTTTGAAATTGCACTTTCTACGTTTGTTTTCCAGACGGGGCCCATTTAAATGAATATAAAATAACAATTCAGTGAAGTATTGTTCTAAAACGCCAACTTGGGCTCCAATTCCCATGTGCCTTAGTGCTTTATCCATTTATTTTATTTATTATTTTAAAATTTAATTCTAATAAATTATTAAATATTATGAAAATATATTTTTTTATTTACATAAAAATTAATTTATATATATATTTTTTATTTTAATCATACATAAATTTATTGAAAAAATATACTCTTACCTTACCTAATAATCTCACCTCTAATATTTGAATTTAATATTTAACTTAATTTGATTGAGTTTTATTTTTTATTATAAATTTAATTATAATAAAATATTTAAAATATTTGAGTTTGATTTGTTTTAATTTAATTACAAAATAAATCCTTGAATAGGAGCTCTAATATCTTTGTTGTTATCTTTGTGAATAACCTAATTTTTTAAATTTGTATTTCAATATAAACTCATTAAGTGACTCTCTAAAATATGTTTATGCATATTTTATTTTGTGCATATTTAATATTTCAATAAAATATTTTCAAATACTAACCACTAAACATTGAAAAATAAATTTAAATTATTATCTATAATATATAAAAATATATAAATAAAAGAAATATATTGATAAACAAAAATGCACTTAATTATTTTTATTGATTTTTAAATTATCTCACTAAAACTTTTCCAAGCTATACACTCATTTCATCTCATTTCATATATTAATAGATAAATATATCTATAAAAACAATTTATCAACATTTTAAATTAATGACTCAAAGATTTTAAGTCAATAAATTTTATAATATTAAAAAATAATTATTTATACTCAATATAGAAATTTACGTCATATAATCAATAAATGGGTGATGACATATTTTAATTAATATAATAATTTTATTTTATTTTACCCAATAAAAAGATAACAATATTTTTTTTTATTTCATATATTATTTTCTTATTAAAAGGGTGTATACATTCAATATAGATAAGTTTTTTTTCGTATAATATTAATGAGACTTTTAGATAATAATTTCTAAGTATTATATATTGTGTCTTATATTCCTTGTATTTTGATAATCAGTGTTATAAGTATATAATTCTTTATTATATTATTAATTACTGCAATATTAACTATAAACTTAATTAATAACAATACATAGGTGTATGTGTTATTATCTATATAAAATCATTATTCACATGTCTTTTATGAAACAAAACATTGAAGAGTTTGACATTAATTATGTTAATAATTTTCTTTATTTGTCTTTTTTACATCTATGCTGCAAGTTTTTAGTTTTTATTAATCTAGAAGATTAATTTGCTTGAATTATTTATTTTCAAGTTTTGTGAAATCTCTACATTTGGTTTATGTTAAAAAAATTTATAATTGTAAGCAGATTTGTTTGTAATATATAATTACATTAATTAATTAGTTAATTAGTATTTATTTTCTGTTTCACTGATTGATAATTTTTATTTTAAAAATCATTTTTAAGTTACAAACACATAAATTTTGTAATTTATTTGTACTTATTTTTTAGAGTAAAATTATTGAAACTCATATTAGACATGTAGTAAAATCTAATAATTATAATTCTTAATTTAGAAGATAACACAATTAATTATAAATTTATTTTTGTTTGATGCAATTTCAGAAGTTTTAATTAGGATTAGTGATAGAAGATATAATATTAATTCTAAAGATTTAATGCTAAAAAAAATTTCATAATCTATAAATCAATCTTAAATTCTTGGTTGATTTTAATTTTCTTAATTCATCATTTCAATTTTACTCTTGATGAAATTAAAAATAAAATACTATTTTATTATTAATTACTAAAATAAAACACTATAACTAAAAATTTAATAATTTAAACTAAATTACAATTTGATCCTTAATTTCAATTGAATTAATCAAACTCTTTACCTTTGTAAGTTAATAAATTAACTGTGGCAAATCAAACTAATAACTCAATTTAAAAAATGTAAATTTAAAGACTCTATTGATAATTTAGTATATGATATATGACTAAAATAAATAACGAACTAATGATTTTATATAAAATTCTCTGTCCAAAAAATTGCTAAATACATTATTAATAATGCTAAATAAATTATTAATTTGAAAAATTAGTTATGTTTGATTATGAATTTTTAGTTTTTAAGTTGCCATTATCCTAAAATTTATTAAAAATTAAATATTAATATTTTTTTAGATCATTATTAGGTGTTAAAAGTTTATATTATTTAATTGGAATCTGAACTTATAATTTTATAATTATCTTTTAATTTAATTTTTGACTTTTTATTAATTTCAAAAAACAAAATTATTAAAAATTGAAAAATGCATTAATTAATTTAAAATTAATATATTTTTCAATTATAGACCATAGACTTTCTCTTAAAAATATAAACTTAAAAAGAAATATAATTTTTTAATTTAAAAATAAATTTAACTAAATATGAAAACATTAATTTATGAAAATATCAATAATATTTTAAATGCATAAAAAAATATGCAAATATAAGAATTAAATTACTTATTAATTTAAACATACTTATGTACAAATATTTCAAATATTTATAACTTTACTAAAATAAATTATTATTAACAAAATAAAAAAAAATTCACATGCAATGCACTTGATTATAAAAGTAGTACGTATTATTCTCTCAATTTTATAATATAATAAATATTTTAATTATAAAATACATAATTATTTATTTTACATTTTTAATTTATTTATTATTTAAAAAATATATTCTTATTTTATTTTATGCAAAAATTAAAAAATTTAATTATTTTTAATTTATTATATTAATTATATCGTTTTTTCTTAAAATGTCTTTACTTAAATTACTCTTATTATATACTTTCTATTTTTTTTATTTTTTAATATTTATAATAATTAAATCAATTACCTTAATTTACTACTATAATACTTTTGTATAGAAATACTAAAAAAATATTATATTAAATTTATAATTTTAATATAAAAAAATAAAATATAATTATATATATCATGATATTAATGTGAATTAGTGAATGATATATTTAATAATTATTTACTAAATTAACATAAAAAAATAAAAGTGGATTATAATTTAAGATGGAAGAAAAAAAAATGAACTATTTTTTCTTTTTTAGGAGGGAGGGAGTATTAAAATAAAATAAAATTTAAATTAACAAATAAAATAATTAAATTAGAAAATATTAAAAAAAATTATGTTTATTGTTAGATGAAGAGAGTAAATCACCTTTATTTATATTCGCTCCAATTATTGATCCCAATACCTAAAGTTTACTGAATGACAATCTACTATAATTATAAAATATAATTAAATACATTTAAATTTTTTAAATACAATCATCTTAAATTTTTTTACTTATTAAATAACTATATTACTCATATAATTTTATAAATTTATAACTTGTATTAATTATAAATTATTTTTTAAAATAAAAATACATATTTTCCTTTTAAGTGTATAAATTTAAATACATAATTTTAATATTTGTAGTATTGCGTTAAAAGTTACAAAATTATTTAATAAATATAAAATTATTTAATTATAGTCCATAAATAAAAAATAATTTAAAATGTGATTATGAAAATTAAATCAGATTTTAATTACATATTGATAATTTATTGCGTTGTAATTTGATTAGTTTGACATTTTTTTTAATGAATATCTTAAAAATACTCGTTAAAAATTAAAAATTTAAATAATATTAAATAAATAAATTTTAAAATAAAATAAATAATTAAAAAATAAAATTATGATATATTATTTGAGATTATATTAATTATAATAAAATATAATTTTATTAATATATTTTTTCTCATTAAAATTTATTTTTATAATAATTTATTTATAATTTTTTTAATATAATTATAAAATAATTATTTTATAATTATATTTTATTTAAAATAAATATTTTTAACGAGTATTATAAGAGTACATTAGAAAATGATTGTTAATACGAGAAGATAAAAGACAGATGAGAGAGGCGGCTTCCTTCTTGAAGCTTCTTACCACAAATAAATAAATAATTTTAAAATAAAATAAAGATAGTGGTGGTGGCTGATGGGACCCACCATCATTTGACTCATTCGTATATCTCTTGAAACTATCCTTCAGAACCGAGTAATGAAGTTACAAATTTTTAGGATTGAAAGTTTCGTTCACTGTTATCAAATTATTACCCAAAAAATTATTTTGAGACATTATCATGTACGAATCATTAACTCGGATCATATATATATTGTTAAATATTAAACATAATAAATTTATTAACTCTTACATATATTTTTAATTGTTAATTCATAATAATTTTGAAAATGTAGATAAGAAATATTAATATATAATATGTATAAAAATATATGTATGAAAGGAAAAAAGAGCAAATATATATATATATTAAGATAAACAATATCAAATTATAGTGAATTCTTAATCAAATGTTAATTTTGTAAAATTTTAACCATTAAATTAATTTCAATTAACTTAAAAAAAATCTCCTTAAATAGCTTTTACATTTTTATATAAGTTAAAACATGACAAAATTAATCTTAAATTTATATTTTTAAATACATATACTTTTATTATATCTATATTTATTAAAATTTAATTATCACATAATTAAATACTATTTATAAATTTTCTATATAATTTATAATAAATATATTATTTTATTGAATATGTCGCAACTCGACTTTAAAATGTAATTGTCTTATGGCGTTAATAAACTTAAAGTTACCAATCACCTGTATAGTCATACTATATAATATATAATCTTTACCTGAACCTAAGCCCAATATCATAATATGCTAATATAACTTATAACTATTTTAACCTATTATCCATATAATTTTACATTATTTCCATATAGGGACATTTAGAAAATCCCAAACCCTTAAAACAAAATCATAAATCTTAAACATCATATAATAAACATACTCCATATCATAATTAATTACAGAACATAATATAAAATATTACATAATAATTTCTCTGAAAACTCCATAAAGCTACTAAACAAAATAAGCCTTAAAAATTTATCATGTACACAGATAGTTGTAGTTCCTCGTTGAAGAAGAAGGGCCAAGGAACCCAAATATCCACTAATAGCAACCCAAAAAACCATACAACAAACGTGGGTGAGTATAACTCAATAAGTAGAAAATATACAATTATATATTTTCCTTGATTACCATCATGTGGCAAGAGACCATAGACGTCATAACATAGAGGTTTGCATTAACATAATTTTAGTATGAATATCATGATAATGGATATATATAGTAAATCGTCATCAAGTCAATATAGGTTCATCATAAGGATTTCATCTGTAAATCAAGGTGGTTATAGAAATGAAAAAAAATCTATTATAACATACAAGATCAAAGGCATTTCTGGCATGATTTGTCATCTTTACAAGATTGATTAGGTTTTATGCCTGGAGAATAAACTTTCCCTAGGAAGAGTAAGATAATATACCTTATATGAGGAATCATCATTTATGTGCCAAGTTCTCGAAATGCGAATTTTGGCCGGACAATTTGACCTTTTTAGGGCATGTTGTTTCAAAAGATGACATTATGATAGACCCTAAAAAAAGGTGGAAGTGATTACGAATTGGATTAAGCCTATTTCAGTCATTGAAGTTCATAATTTTCTTGGCTCAGCAGGTTATTATGACAATTTTGTCTAAGATTTCTCAAGGATAGCAATTCCTTTAATTTGGTTGACCTAGAAAAATATGAAATTTCAGTGAACCAAAATGCGTGAAGCGAGCTTTCAAAGGCTAAAAGATTGCCTTACCTCTACTTCAATATTAACTTTACCTTCAAGTACAGGAAAATATATCATCTTATGTGATGCTTTGAGGATTGGTCTTGGTTGTGTATTGATACATCATAGCAAGATAATTGAATATGCCTCTCGTCAATTAAAGAAGGATAAGCATAATTATCCCACCTATGACTTATAAATGACAATAGAAATCTTTGTCTTAAAGATTTGGAGACATTACTTGTGTGGGAAAACTTTGAGATAAATTGTCACGACCCTATTTTCCGGATCGCGACTATCCTAAAGCACGGGAGATGCCAATGGCGATCGACACTCGTAGAACCCAGTATCACATACATCATTTATAAACCACAATATATTATCCATTTTAATTAGTTACCATTCAATCTGTTATCCTGTCAATCATTCTGTAAATACTGCAATTGGCTGTAACAGTTAATATCATATCACATAATCATCATATAGCTCAAATATACCATCAAGCATCATATACACATGTTCATCTCCTAGCTAACCCATACATACCCCATGGAGCAACTATATAATGAACATAAAAAATAATACAGAAATATCAGAAACTATACATCAGATGACAGTAGCAAAAATCCTCGGAAGATAGATGATAGAATTCTGCAGCCTACTTCTCTCCTGAAATGGGTAAACAATGAAAAGGGTGAGTATAGATGATACTCAGTGAATCTATATGCATCCACAATAAAACAGTAGGTAGCAATGAAGTAATAATATCAATAAGTCGAATAACAGTAAACATAATCTGTAATGGGTTACAGTATAGCCAAAGAATAAAGTACATGCTCAGTATCATATGGAAAGACATATAAAGCGATGGACTGCATGAAAAGAAATCATACAATCTTTAGTAATCTGTATGGATCATATAGGTCTTTAGTAACATATCCGTGTCAGTAAGCATAAGGCTGATCAGACCCTATGGCTAGGACCATAACCCTTCCTAGGGTATCAGTAATACAATATGCACATCGTCGATAGTATTCTCCCACTACTCTATCGGATCGGTAGCTCTGTCAAGCCATATAAGGGTCAATATAACAAGGGATTCCCTTATGCAATAATGGCATCCAATCAATCAATCAGTCCAATATTAGTCAATTCAATTATCAATAAGTACAATGGCAATGCTATAGATAACATACAATCAATGATAAATGGTTTGGCAATTAAGAAAGATATGGAACAAATGTTAGTTCGGTGACAAAAAACGGTAGGTCAATTGGCATACCAACGTCGTTGGCGACAATGACATTCAAATGGTAGGCCTATGGAATACAAAACAATAGGCCTATGACAAATGAACTAGGCATTTCATCAAACACATGGTGGGTATATAATGGCAAGCCAATAGGTTAGGTTTAGGTGCAAACTTGACTTGTCCAATTTAATCAACACAAAGCTACATTGTTAAAAAAGGTATAGGAATCAAAGAAACACAATCAAACAACATCAAAATGGATCAAATTGGCTAAGGAATTCAAAGGAAAAATAAGCCAAAATCAAGGCATGAATAGTGCAAGGTGGTTCAACCAACAATAGGTCTTCAAGGATGGATTCCAATCATCAATTCAATCAATTAGACATGTTAATTGATGCATTATAGACTCACATAAAGCTTTAAATCACCTTGAACAAGTCAATTCCGACCAAAATCACCAAATGGACAATACATAACAACCTTGTCAAATCTTGTTTTCTACATCAAATAAACCACCAATTACTCAACTATTCACATCCAATTAACATATTCTAACACCAATTAATACAATCAAACACTAAATCATCAACTCATTTCTTACAACTTCAATTTAAGCAACCTAATTAGGCATTTCAATAAATTTGCATCAATTGATGCAATTAACCATCAAACCCATCAAATTTAACCTAAATAACATCTCAATAAACCATTAAATCAAACAAACAAACTTCTTACCTCAAATGAAGCAAAGTGGCCGAATCCTCCCTTCACAAATTCCTTGAAATCCTTAGCTTCTTTCTATAAATTAATGGTGGAAATGAAGAGAACTCAATTAATACTTAAGATTTCTATGAATTTTCCTTAGAAAATTTAGTTGGAAAAGAAGAAATGAGAGGAAAGAAAGAAGAAAGATGGTTTGGCCATGCATAAGGAGGAAGAAGAAGACGAAGCAAATGGCTAAGTGTTAGAATATAAAGAAAAAATCAATTTGGCAAATTACAACTAATTCCTCCAACTTCCATCCATCACACTTTAGTCCAAAATCTTCTGTAATTTATTCAGTCAATTCTGTTTGGAATTGGGGGAGTCAATAGGCTTATTTTAATTTATACTTATTTATAAAAATAGTTTTGGAGTCATTCTGTAACCCCAACCGATCAATTTTCACTATTCACCTTAAACTTCTATTTATTTACGATTTTGCCATTGGTTACTTTTTCAGTGTTCCTAAATGATCTTCACTTCTTTATTTTTACTAAAATTACACATAAATTATGGTGATCTTTTACCCCCATATCAACTTCAGAAATTCTTCTGTTGACCGGACTGCTAATTTTTCGGCAGTGTTCCCGACACTACCACTTTTCGGAAAAGTAACAAGTTCGCTTTCTAACTGTGTCTCTAAAATTATTTCCCATAATTTCAAGACTATTGAACCATAAACTGAGAATTAATTCATGCATGAGAGTTAGGAATTTATAGGGTATTACATTCTACACCCCCTACAAATAAATTTGTCCTTGAATTTAAATAAAACATACCTCATTTTTCAAACAAGAATGGGTATCTGCTCCTCATCTCTTACTCATTATCCCAAGTGCACTCCTCCATGGAATGATTCCTCCAAAGCACTTTTACCATCGGGATCTCCTTATTCCAAAGCTGTCTGACCTGTCTATCAATGATCTCCACTGGAAGCTCCTCATAAGATAGGTCATCACTGAGATCCACATCCTGTACCTCCAATATGTGCAATGGATCAGACATATACTTCCGCAGTATAGAGATATGGAAAATCGGATGCACATGGCTCATACTAGGTGGAAGAGCCAATCTATAGGCCACACTACCAATCTTCTCGAGAATCTCAAATAGGCCTATAAATCTTGGTGATAACTTACCCCTCTTTCCAAATCTCATAACACCCCTCATCGGTGAGATCTTAAGGAAGACAAGATCACCAAATGCAAAATATACATTCCTCCTCTTCGGATCAGCATAACTCTTCTGCCTACTGAAGGTAGTCCTCATCCGATCTCTGATTATAGCAACCTTTTTCATAGTCTCTCTGATCAACTCTGGCCCCTCTAGCTGCTTCTCTCCCGGCTCCACCCAACACACTGGAGATCTGCAATTCCTATTATATAGTGCTTCAAATGGAGCCATACCAATATAAGAGTGATAGCAATTATTGTAGGAGAACTCAATCAATGGCAGATAATAATCCCAGTTACCTTTGAAATCCATAACGTACAATCTCAGCATATCCTCCAAAGTCTGGATTGTCCTCTCTGACTGCCCGTCAGTCTGCGGATGAAGAGCAGTACTGAACCGTAACTGAATACCCATAGCCTCCTAAAACTTTTGCCAGAACCGAGAAGTGAATTGTGTACCCCTGTCTGATATAATCACCAAAGGAACTTCATGAAGCCGCATAATCTTATCCACATACAACTGTGCATACTGAGCTGCCGAATAGCTGGTCTTAACCTCCAGAAAAATGAGTAGACTTCGTCAGACGATCAACAATCACCCATATAGAAACATAACCCCTCGAAGTCTGTGGTAAACCAACTATAAAATCCATAGTCACCTGTTCCCATTTCCACTCTGGAAACTCTATCTCTTGAAGTAGCCCTGATGGCTTCTAATGCTCGAACTTAACTTGCTGACAGGCTAAGCATTTAGACACAAACTGAGCTACATCTCTCTTCATCCCTGGCCACCAATATACATCTCTCAGATCATGGTACATCTTGGTAATCTCTGGATGTACACTGTATGCTAAATAGTGAGCCTCTCTTATAATCAGATCCCATAGCCCATCAAAATCTGGTACACATATGCGCTTCCTACATCTCAGTACCCCATCCTCTACTGTGAACTCTGCCATCCTCCCATTCTGTACCTCTCCCTTGAGCTTCAGTAGATAAAGATCCTTGTCCTGAGCCACTTTTATATCATCAATCAACAGTGACTTCACCCGAAATTGGGCTATCAGAGCTTGGTTCCGATCCTAGGATCCCAACTCTAACTCCACTCCCAAATCTACCAACTCTTTCATCTCTCGAATCAATGGCCTCTTGCCAATCACAATATGAGCTAGACTGCCCATCGATTTCCTGCTCAGTGCATCAACTACTACATTGGCTTTCCCTGGGTGATAAAGAATCTCGCAGTCATAATCTTTAAGAAGCTCCACCCATTTGCGCTGCCTAAGATTTAGATCCTTCTACTGAAATATATATTGTAGACTCTTATGATCAGTATATATCTCACATTTTGATCCATACAAATAGTGTCTCCAAATCTTTAAGGCAAATATCACAAGTGCCATCTCCAGATCATGAGTCAGATAATTTGCTTCATGCTTCTTTAACTGATGAGAAGCATAAGCAATTACCCTACCCATCTGCATCAGTACACATCCCAGACCAATCCGTGAAGCATCACAATATACAGTGAATTTCTCCCCCTTTACTGGCAATGCCAAAACTGGAGCACTGGTAAGGCAATACTTCAATGTCTGGAAGTTGCGATTACACTCATCTGTCCATACATAACGCTCCTGTTTCCTCATGAATCTAGTCGAAGGAGCTGCAATATGAGAGAAATCCTTCACAAACCTCCTATAATATCCAGTCATACCCAGAAAACTGCGAACCTCTGAAACACTGGTAGGTTGTGGCCAATTAGTAACCGCTTCTATCTTCTGAGGATCCACTTTAATCCCATCCTTGTATATTACATGCCCAAGGAAGCACACTTCGGTTAACCAGAACTGGCACTTAGATAGTTTAACATACAACCGATACTCTCGAAGTGTTTGCAACACAATCTTCAGATGCTTCATGTGCTCCTCCCCACTCTTGGAATAAATAAGTATGTCATCAATGAATATGATGACAAACTTATCCAAATATAACCTGAACACCCTATTCATCAAATCCATAAAAGTAGCTGGTGCATTGGTTAACCCGAATGGCAACACCAAGAACTCATAATGCCCATCCCGGGTCCTGAAAGTAGTCTTAGGTATATCACCCTTCTTAATCTTCAATTAGTGATATCCAAACCTTAGATCTATCTTCGAAAAATGGCTGGCACCCTGCAGCTGATCAAACAAGTCATCAATCTGTGGGAATGGATACTTATTCTTCACTGTGATTTTGTTTAGCTGTCTATAGTCTATACACATCCTCAAAGAGCCATCTTTCTTCCTTACAAACAGTACCAGTGCACCCCAAGGAGAACTACTCGGTCTGATGAACCCTCTATCCAATAGCTCCTACAACTGTGTCTTCAATTCCTTCATTTCAGCTGGAGCCATTCTGTATGGTGGGATAAATATAGGGTTTGTGCCTGCATGCACCTTTATCTCAAACTCAATCTCCCTATCAGGGGGCAATCCTGGCAACTCCCCAGGAAATACATCAGGAAACTCCTGAACAACCGGTATCTGGTCCAACTGTACAGAGGACTTATGTACATCTACTATATATGCCAAGTAGGCTGAACAACCTTTCCCAATCATCCTCCTAGCTTAGATAGCAGAAATCAGGTTAACCTGAAACTCCCGAATATCAACCTGAAACTCAAACTCTGGCTGCCCCTCAGGCTATAACCTAACCTTCTTCCGATAACAATCTATAATAGCTCGGTGCCTCGTAAGCCAATCTATACCTAAGATAACATCTAACTCTAGTACAGGCAACTCAATCAGATCATCAGGCAAAATATTATCATCAATCTCAATAATGCAATCAGGGTAATAATAATCAACATCAATACTAACACCCACAGGAATAGCAATCATTAATGGCACATCTAATAATCTCCTTTCCTTATTCAATTTAGGTGCAAAATGTGGTGACACAAAAGAGTGAGCAGCACCCGAATCAAATAAGGCATCTGCAATCTCATTTTGAATCAAGATAGTACCTGTAACCACATTGTCTGCTCTCTGGGTCTCCTGGGTGTTGACTGCAAATACTCTGCCTTGACCCCTATCAACTGGAGCCTGACTACCACTGGGAGTCTGTCCTCTCCTACCTCTGCCTCTGGCAGTAGCCTCTCTACCCAGATTTTGACTCGCCTGAACTACTAGTTGTGAGACCGTGACAGATGGCTGCTGATTAGCCCTCAATGGACAACTGTTAGCATAATGGCCCTGTTGGCCACACCTTAAACAAGCACCAGTCCGTCTCCAACACTCACCTCTATGTCTCCGACCACAAAACCCATAAGTAGGAATGTTGGGTGTCTGTGTAACTGGCCTCGAAGAACCCTGAGAGTAAGCAGGTGCTGACTGAACTACTGGCGGTCTCCTACTCTGTAGTCTCCTCCTCTGACTACTGGCTATAGATCTCTGCTCAAACCGTGGCACTGGCTCTACCTGTCTAGGATGGGAACTGCTCTCCCCCCTCATAATCTGTGATCCTGGACCATCTTTTCTCTTTTGGTCCCTCTTTGCCCTCTCAGTCTTTTATTTCTCCTCCATCTGTGTAGCCTTGTCAATCACTGTAGTCAATAAAGTGAACTTTGTAGCCAACAAAGCATTATGGAGTGCAACATGCAGACCCCTCCGAAACCTACTAATCAAATTAGCCTCTGTAGGAACAATGTGATTAACATATCTACTCAACCAAATAAACTCCTCCGCATACTCCTCCACTGATCTATCTCCCTGCTCAAGCTACTCAAATTTGATCAAATTACGGGTCTTCACTCCCTTTGTAATAAACTCATCGATAAGACCCTATCTAAACTCTGCCCATAAAGGTGGGTGCTCCCCAAAAAGCCTGAGCTCCATATGCCTAGAAAACTAGGTCCATGCCTTACCCTTAAGTAATAGCCTAACCAACTCCACAGCTCACAACTCTGAACATGGTAGTCTTCTCACTACCTTCTCCACCTCCTCTAAGAAATCTACAGGATCAGTACCCCTGTCTCCCCTAAACTCAGGTAAGTTTAGCTTCAGAAAGCTAAACATCGATACACCATCCTCATCTATCACTCCTCGGCCTCCCTGTACCGTTGGCTCTCTCTGAGCCCCCATTGGCTGCACAGGAGTCGGTGCCACTGAAACTGCCTCAGGTACTATAGGTGGAGGCACTATTGCTGGAGCTGGTGGTGGCGATACTTGCTGTCTCTCCCGTCTCATCTCAGCCATCTCTCTCCATAACTCCAATAAACCCTGCATCATCTCCACTTTCTAGGGGTCATCGCCCCTTTCAGAATCCTTTGAAGTCCGTCGGGATTGAGACGGACCCTCTGATACAGTAATCTCTCTCAACAGTGACTCATTGGAGGCTACCTTTGCCTCCCTGGTATCTCTGTCTCTGTCGTCGAACATCTCTGTAATCAGTCGAGAAAAGCAAAAATAGTCTCAGAATATGACAGAAATGCAAAATAATGACATATAATAGACGATAACAACAAAGGATGACAAAGAAAATCCTATGCTCCATGATATACTTAATTCTACCCCATTTTGTACTTAGTCACTATTCCTCTGTAATTCAGGTACTATTCATCTGTAACCTAAGTTTCACTGTCTGTAACCTAGATTCACTGTTTGTAAATCTAGAGCTCTAATATCACCTCTGTCATAATCCGATTTTTCGGATCGCGACATTCATAGGGCACGGGAGATGCCAATGGCGATCAACACCCGTAGAACCTAGTATCACATGCATCATCTATAAACCACAATATATTATCCATTTTAATTAGTTATTATTCAATCTGTTATCCTGTCAATCATTCTGTAAATACTACAATTGGCTGTAACAGTTAATATCATATCACATAATCATCATATAGCTCAAATATACTATTAAGCATCATATACACATGTTCATCTCCTAGCTAACCCATACATATCCCATGGAGCAGCTAGATAATGAACATCAAAAATAATACAGAAATATCAGAAACTATACATCAGATGGCAATAGCAGAAATCCTCGTAAGATAGATGACAGGATTTTGCAGCCTACTCCTCTCCTGAAATGGGTAAACAATGAAAAGGGTGAGTATAGATGATACTCAGTGAATCTACATGCATCCACAATAAAACAGTAGGTAGCAATGAAGCAATAATATCAATAAGTCGAATAACAGTAAACAGAATCTGTAATGGGTTACAGTATAGCCAAAGAATAAAGTACAGGCTCAGTATCATATGAAAAGACAGATAAAGGGATGGACTGCATGAAAAGAAATCATATAATCCCCAGTAATCCGTATACACTATATAGGTCTCCAGTAACATATATTTATCAGTAAGCATAAGGTTGATAAGGCCTTATGGCCAGGACCATAGCCCCCCCTGCTAGGGCATCAGTAATACAATGTGCACATCGCCGATAGTATTCCCCTACTACCCTGTCAGATCGGTAGTTCTGTCAAGCCATATAAGGGTCAATATAACAAGGGATACCATTATGCAACAATGGCATCCAATCAATCAATCAGTCCAATATCAGTCAATTCAATTATCAATAAGTACAATGGCAATGCTATAGATAACATACAATCAATGATAGATGATTTGGCAATTAAGAAAGACATGGAATAAAAGTTGGCTCGGTGACGGAAAACGGTAGGTCAATTAGCATGCTAACATCGCTGGCGACAATGACATTCAAATGGTAGGCCTATGGAATACAAAATAATATTCATCAAACACATGGTGGGCATACAATGGCAAGCCAATAGGTTAGATTTAGGTACAAAATTGACTTGCCCAATTCGATTAATACAAAGCTACATTGTCAACAAAGGTATAGGCATCAAAGAAACACAATCAAACAACATCAAAATGGATCAAATTGGCTAAGGAGTTCAAAGGAAAACAAGCAAAAATCAAGGTATGAATAGTGCAAGGTGGTTCGGCCAACAATAGATTTTCAAGGATGGATTCAAATCATCAATGCAATCAATTAGGCATGTTAATTGATGCATTATAGACTTACCTGAAGCTTCAAATCACCTTGAACAAGTCAATTCCCACCAAAATCACCAAATGGCCAATATATAACAACCTTGTCAAATCTTGTTTTCTACATCAAACAAACCACCAATTACTTATCTATTCACATCCAATTAACATATTCTAACACTAATTAACACAATCAAACACTAAATCATCAACTCATTTCTTACAACTTCAATTTAAGCAACCTAATTAGGCATTTCAACAAATTCGCATCAATTGATGCAATTAACTATCAAACCCATCAAATTCAATCTAAATAACATCTAAATAAACCAGTAAATCAAACAAACAAACTTCTTACCTTAAATGAAGCAAAGTGGCCGAATCCTTCCTACACAAATTCCTTGAGATCCTTAGCTTGTTTCTACAAATTAATGATGGAAATGAAGAGAACTCAATTAATACTTAAGATTTCTATGAATTTTCCTTAGAAAATTTAGTTGGAAAAGAAGAAATGAGAGGAAAGAAAGAAGAAAGATGGTTCAACCATGCATAAAGAAGAAGAAGAAGATGAAGCAAATGGCTAAGTGTTAGAATATAAAGAAAAAATCCATTTGGCAAATTACAACTAACTCCAACTTTCATCCAACACACTTTGGTCCAAAATCTTCTATAATTTATTCTGTCAATTTTGTCTGGAATTGGATTTCAAAGTGGGGAGTCAATAGGCTTATTTTAATTTATACTTATTTATAAAAATGATTCTGGAGTCATTCTGTAACCCCGACCGATCAATTTTTACTATTCACCTTAAACTTCCATTTATTTACGATTTTGCTATTGGTTACTTTTTCAGTGTTCCTAAATGATTTTCACTTCTTTCTTTTTACCAAAATTACATATAAATTATGGTGATCTTTTACCCCCAGATTAATTTCAGAAATTTTTCTGTTAATCGGACTATTAATTTCTCAACAGTGTTCGCGACACTGCCACTTTTTGAAAAAGTAACAAGTTTGCTTTCTAACTGTGTCTCTAAAATTATTTTCCATTATTTTAAGACTAATGAACCACAAACTGAGAATTAATTCATGCATGAGAGTTAGGAATTTATAGGATATTACATATATACATATCACAAGAGTTTGACATATATATTCGATTAGAGGGATTTGAATTTGAGGCAAAGGAGGTGGATGAAACTTTTTGAAAGATTATGTCTTCACCATTCTTTACTACCCTGGTAAAGTGAACATTATAACGAATGCTTGTAATAGGAATTCATTTGGGAGTTTAGCCCTCATCATGGTGGAGAAGAGGCCCACATTTATGGAGTTGTAGGAGTTGTTCAATAATGGGTTATAGTTGAAGATACACAGTTCGAGAGTTCTGCTAACTTACTTTAAAGCAGTGGAGAAGCCAGCACTCCAGAGTTAGGGAGTACCCATCTACATTATATTTTTTAATATAAAAATTAAAAAAATAAGTATATTAAAAAAATTAAATTGATAGGATATATAAATAAACATAATATAATTCTTGATCCAATTTTAGTATAAGTATATGAACTCCAAAAAATTGATAAATAGAAAACAAATAATCAAATTCTTAATCCAGCCCTAAGTCCTCTCATATTGAATATTCAGGAAAAAATATCAAAATAGTAATATAAAAAATCTGATATATTATATAGAAGAAAATATACATGAAATTTAGATTTAATAATGAAAATATAAACAATTTATAAAACTATTTCTTATCTATTACAATTAGAGATGATTAAAGTTAGAGAAGGACTTGAATTAATTTAGTAAAAGATTAAGTTCATTTAAGATTTAAGAATGAATTTAGTTGTAATTAAAGAAAAAGAGAAACAAAAATAAAAGGAGTAAAAGGAAACTTTAAAAGAGAAAATGGAGTGATGGAACATGAGTTGAGAAGGACATGAAGTCAAGCAAAAAAAAAAAAAAAAAAATGGTAATTGATGGGTATGTTGATTGGTTTTTATTTGATTTTTTTTTGTAATAATCACATGGTGTCAATGGCTGCAGACTACTCATTTATATTTATTTGTGAGTTTAAATAGTGTTTTTTAGATTTAAATGTTTTTAATTAATGGACTGTTCATTTATATTTGACAATGGATTTAATTAATGGATGTTATAAAATTAAATTTTTATGAGTTTAGGGGAGCACTCAAATATATTTATAGGGTAAAAAATTAAATAATACAAATATAGACAAAAAATATTTTTATAATCAGTCATAGGATTTAGGAGAGTACCCAAATAAATTTAGGGAGTGATAAATTGGCATAATACTAATCTATATATAGATTTTTTTTTTTAAATTGAGGGTGTGCACTCACTACTAAGTGGCTCCACCACTGCTTTAAAGTCTGTTTGGTGCTAGTTGAAAGGATTATGGTGGCACAAAGGAGAGACCCGCATTTGAGTAGAATTTTTGAAGAGGTGTAGAATGGTGAAGCCAAAGACTTCTTGGTTGATGACAATGAAGTCTTTGTATTCTAGATATGGTTAATTTAAGGAAATAAATTATGGAAGAGGCCTCGCTGCTTACAATGTACATCCAGGTTCCACCAAAATATATCATGATCTAAAAAATATTTATTTGTGGAATGGTACAAAGAAAGAGAACCGAGTTCATTTCTAGATGTTTAACTTGTCAGTAGGTAAAGTAGGAGCATTTAGAAGACTTCTGGATTATTGTAGCCACTCCTCATTCTCAAGTGGAAATGGAAAATATCACCATGAATTTTGTAATTAGGTTGCTTAAGACCATTGCTGGTTATGACTTCATTTAATTTGTAATGGATTGATTAATCAAGTAGGCATATTTCATACCTAAAAAAAGTCAATTACTCTATAGTGAAGTATGCAAGATTGTATGTGGAGAAGATAGTTTTCTTGCATTGAGTTCATATTTCTATTATGTAGGATAGAAGGCCTCAGTTCACTTTCCGAATTTGGATATCATTGCAATAAGCCTTAGGTATGAGGTTGGATTTCAGTATTGCCTTTCATCCTAAGATAGAGAACCAGTTTGAGAGAACCATTCAGACCTTAGAGGATATGCTTTAGATGTGTGTGCTTAACTTTGGAGGTCACAGGGACTGGCACTTGCCATTGATTGAGTTCCCTTATAACCATAGTTATCATGCCAGTATTGAAATGGCATCTTATGAAGCTCTTTATGGTAGAAAGTACAAATTCACTATTTGTTGACTATTAGCAGGACTCAACTTGGTCCAAATCACTTCAGAGAAAGTTCTTGTAATTCGGGAATGACTAAAGACTGCCTTTAGTAGGCATAAAAGTTATGTGGATCCTCGATGAAGGATGTGTCATTCAAAGAGGGTGACTTCATTTTGTTGAAGGTTTCTCTTATGCAAGGAGTGATGAGTTGGTACTGAGGTATATCAGCATTTACGAGGTCTTCAAGCGAGTTGGAGCAATTGTTTATAGATTGGGTTTGCCATCATATCTTTCTCATATTCACCTCTTGTTCCACATCTCGATATTAAGGAAGTATATTCTTAACCGCTCTCATGTGTTACAACCACAAAAAGTTCTATGCGAGGATTTATCTTACGAGGAAATTCCCGAAGCTTTAATAAATTCTCAAGTTCAAGTACTTTGCTTTAAGGAAATTCCTATGGTTCGAGTTTTATTAGCAAAATCATTTGACCGAGGAGAGTATGTGAGAGCTAAAGAGCAAGGTGAGGAGAAAGTATCCCTATCTCTTTGTTGATGGCCCAACTACTTTGTAATATGACATTTTATTTATGATCTAATTTGTAATGTAGTGAAATATTTTACAACATTTGAAAGTGATTATATTATATAAAATTTGATGACGAATTTTTTAAAGGGAGAAGATTGTAGTATTCTGAATTTTTAAATATTATAAATATTAATTTTTAGGGAATTTTATTAATCCCGTGTCATCATATTTTGCTAAGAAACTGCAAGTGCCCTATGAGTTGCTTGAAACTATATTGATTTTTTATACTCCTTTAGAGGAAGAGATTGAAGTTCAAAACTTTTATCCCTCATGTGTGGTTAGTATAGGTGGCAAGAACTTGAATGTAGATTTGATTGAATTGTCTGTGTTAGAATTTGATGTGATTTTGGGCATGGACTGGTTGTCCAATCACTATGCTACCATAGATTGTAATGGGAAGAAGATATTTTTTAAGTTAGCTTCAGGTAAGGAATTTGAATTTCAAGGGAAGAGGAGCGAAGCACCATATAATATGATATCAGCCATAAAGGCGAAGAGATTAATAAAGAAAGGATGCCAAGGATATTTGGCTTATGTCTGAGATACTCAAAAGGAAGTAAAAGATTTGGAGCAGATCTCTGTTGTTAACGAGCTTCCAGATGTATTTCCTAAAGAGTTACCTGGTCCCCCACCAGGTAGAGAGATAGAATTTAGTATTGAGTTGCTATCTGGCACAAATACGATTTCTATTCCTCCATATCGTATGGCACCAGTGGAATTGAGAGAGTTAAAGACTCAATTACAAGATTTGCTTGACAAAGGATTCATCAGACCCAGCAGTTCACCATGGTGTGCACCTGTGCTCTTTATGAAGAAGAAGGATGGTTCTATAAGATTATGCATAGATTACAGACAACTCAATAAGGCAACTATTAGGAATAAGTATCCTTTGCCAAGGATAAATGATTTATTTGATCAGTTGCAGGGTGGAAGTCATTTCTCCAAGATAGACTATCATCAGTTGAGAATTCAGAGTGAGGATATATCGAAGACAGCTTTTCGGACTAGATATGGACACTACGAGTTCTTATTGTTGCCATTTGGATTGACCAATGCACCAACCACATTCATGGACTTGATGAATAAGGTGTTCAAGCCATTTCTTAACAAGTTTGTCATTGTATTCATCGACAGCATTCTTGTGTATTCTAGGAGCAAGGAAGAGCATGAAGAACATCTTCAGATTGCATTGCAGACCTTAAGAAAGCATAGATTATTTGTCAAGTTCTCCAAGTGTGAGTTTTGGCTGATAGTGTTTGTTTCCTTGTGCATGTGGTGAATAAGGAAGGACTCAAAGTTAATCCGAAGAAAGTGGATGCAATCCTAAATTGGCCCAGACCCATAAATGTTTCTGAAGTTAGAAGTTTCTTGGGTTTAGCCGGGTATTATAGGAGGTTTGTGTAAGATTTTTCGAAGATTGCAGCACCTTTGAGCAAGATTACTCAGAAGAAAGTTAAATTCCTATGGACGGATGCTTGTGAAGAGAGTTTCCACAAGTTAAAGACTTGTCTCACCACGGCACCTATCCTAGCTTTGCCGTTTGGTGAAGGAGGATATACGGTGTATTGTGATGCATCGAGTGTAGGGCTTGGTTGTGTGCTTATGCAACATGGTAAGGTGATAGCCTATGCTTCTAGATAGTTGAGAAAGCATGAGGTGAATTACCCTACACATGATTTTGAGATGGCTGCAATTGTGTTTGCTCTGAAGATATGAAGACATTATATGTATGGAGAGAAGTGTGAAAACTTCACAGATCATAAGAGTTTAAAATATATATTTCGGCAGAAAGATCTTAACCTTAGGCAAAGAAGGTGGGTTGAATTGCTTAAGGATTATGATTGTGAAATCTTGTACCATCCATGAAAAGCTCATGTAGAGGCAGATGCATTGAGCAGGAAGTCTTTAGGAAGCTTAGCCCATATCCAAGTGAGTAGAAGATCATTATTGAGGGAAGTGCAGAGATTGTATGATATGTGAATCAATTTGGATTTATCAGATTCAGGAGTGCTTTTAGCATATTTCCAAGTTAAGTCGGTTCTCATTGATCAGATAAGAGAAGCTCAAGACAGAGATCCTCAGTTGGTGAAGTTAAAGAGCAATGTGGGATTAGAAAAAGCTCCAGGATTTGTTGTGACTGATGGCATGTTGAGACATGATAGCAGGTTATGCATTCTGGCAGTTGAGGGTTTGAGGGATATGATTCTTAAGGAAGCACATCATGCCAAGTATAACGTGCATCCAGGTGCAACGAAGATGTACCATGACATTAAAAATTCTTATTGGTGGAGTGGAATGAAAAGGGATATTGCAGAATATGTAGCTAAATGTCTAACTTGTAAACAAGTCAAGTTCGAGCATCAAAAACCTTTAGGACTACTTCAACAGTTGCCATTGCCAGAATGGAAATGGGAGAGAGTGACTATGGATTTTGTGGTTGGATTGCCAAGGACTTCAAGAGGCCATAATTCAATATGGGTTATTATTGATAGATTAACCAAGTCAACTCATTTCTTGCCAGTCAAGACAACTTATACGGCTTCTCAATATGCACAAATTTATGTTAATGAGATTGTTAGGCTTCATGGAGTTCCAGTTCCAGTCATCTCAAATAGAGGTACTTAGTTCACCTCGAGATTTTGCAGAAATTACAAGAGTGCTTGGGTACACAGCTTGATTTCAGCACAATATTTCATCTACAAACAGATGGATAATCAGAGAAGACCATCCAAACTCTAGAAGACATCCTAAGGATGTGCATTCTGGACTTTGGAGGAAATTGGGATGCTCATTTGCCGTTGATAGAATTTTCCTACAACAACAGCTACCATTCCACGATCCAGATGTCCCCTTATGAAGCTTTGTATGATAGGAAATGCAGATCTCCCTTATGTTGGGATGAGGTTGGAAGAAAGTATACCAAAGGACCAGAATTGATAAAATATACATAAAAAAAGATTCCACTGATCCGAGATAGATTAAAGATGGCTTTTAGTCTTCAAAAGAGTTATGCCGATCCAAAGAGAAAAGACCTTCAATTTTCCATTGGAGATCTAGTGTTTTTAAAGACCTCACCAATGAAAGGAGTTCTATGGTTTGGCAAGAGAGGCAAACTATCTCCACAATTTATCGAACCCTTTGAGATTCTGAGCAAGATTGGAGAGGTTTCATTCAAGTTAGCTTTGTCACCTAGCATGGATAGTGTGCACCTAGTATTTCACGTATCGATGCTTCGAAAATATGTCGTCGATCCTTCTTATGTGCTACAAGTTCCGACAGTGGACCTTCAGCAAGACTTGACATATGAAGAGATTCCAATTGCCATTGTGGACCGAATGATCAAGAGACTACAAAATAAGGATATAACAATGGTTAAGGTCCTATGGAGAAATCAAGCTATGGAAGAGTACACTTGGGAAAGTGAGCAGAGCATGTAAGACAAGTACCCTTATTTATTTCAGGTTCAAGGTAAGTTCTTTAAAATTCGAGGATGAATTTATTTAAGGGGGAAAGAATGTAATACCTGTTGCATTTTTTATGCATGTTTGTTGAGGTGATTGTAGTTAAATTGATGTTTTGAGAATTCAAAAAAATCTGCATTTAAGAAGGGTTTTGTGAATTAGTTTTCATGATCTTAAAAGAATAATTTGGAAAAGTATAAAGCATAAAAGTTATAGATTTATATCTTATTTTTAAGTCTGTAAATAAGTTTTGTAAGATTCTGTGTGTGTGAGGAGATATGCTTTCTCAATCAGAACTTATCTAGTTCTTTATTTCCCGTAGTAAGTCTGAGTTTGCTGTTTATTCTGAGATGTGGAGGCTGAGTAAAGTCTGGGTGAAATTTAGAAATTTATCATAAATGGTATAAATCTCCTTTTGATATGAATTTTAGATATGTTGGACCCTGAGTGTCTATTTTAAGTAACAAAAAGAATGGAGGAGTTTGGATATCTGTAGCTTATTTGCGAAGCTGGTTGTAGTGTGAGTTAGCGAGGAAGGTTTTCCAGCTCGGCAGAAATAGGTAGTGCGAGATGGCTTCTCGATTTTGAGGTGGTAGGAGGATGATCGAGCTGGAGAATTAGCGAAATGAGACTGCCAAAGTGGCATTGGCGAAGTGGAGAATTGGCGAAGTGAGATTGCCGAAGTGGCATTGGCGAAGTGGAAAATTGGCGAATTGAGATTGTGTAATACCCAATAATAAATATTTGATTTTTATTTTTGTTTTATTTTCATTTCTGATTTTCTGAGAATGTGAAAATTTGAATTGGTTTATTGATCTTATGTATATAGTAATGGCTGAGAAATTTCAATGAGATTGGATAATTGTAGTTCAAGAGATAGCTAATTTAATCAGACTTGCTTGGACAATTTTTGGAGAGTAAAGTCTGAGTGAATTTAGAAATTCACCATAGAATTGTGTAGATCTCTTTTTATTTGAGTTTGGTTATGATGGACCCCTGAGTGTCTACTTTAAGTGACAAAAATAATTAAGGAATTTGGGTGTCTATAGCTTAATTGTGAGCTGGTTCAGTGCGGAGTGACAGGGAGATTTTCCAGCTCGGCAGAATAGGTAGTGCGAGGTAGTTCCTCGATTTCAAAAATGGTTAGAGACTGATCGAGCTGGAGAGGTAAGCATGAAATTGTGGCCTTGTGTGTCTAAGTTAACTGGGAAAAAGAATCAGGACATTTGGCCCTCTTTATCTCACTTGCGAGCCATTTTAGTGCGAAGTGGCAAGATGGTTGGCGAGGTAGGATTCCAGCTTGCCAAAATGGGCATTAGCGAAGTGGAAATAGGCGAGATGAGATTGGCGAAGAGGCATTGCCGAGGTGACATATACAAAGTGGAAATAGGTGAAGCGAGTTTGGCGAAGAGGCATTGCCGAGGTGGCATATGTGAGGTGGAAATAGGCAAGGCGAGTTTGGCAAAGTGGCATTGCCGAGGTGGCATATGCGAAGTGGAAATAGGCGAGGCAAGATTGGCGAAGAGGCATTGCCGAGGTGGCATATGCGAAATGGAAATAGGTGAGGAGAGGTTAGTGAAGTGGCATATGCGAGGTGGAATATGCGAAGTGGGATTGCGAAGTGAGTTTGGCGAAGCAGGAAACTGAGAGGCAGTAGTCTATTATAAAAGGAGAAGCAGTAGCTAATTTCGCGATATTTTATTATTCTCTTTTCTTCGTTCGTTCTCATTTCTTCTCCTATATTTTTCAAATCTATCTCATTTGCTTTTAATGCATTAATACTCGAAATTAATGCATTGAATCATTAAGTTAGTGCATTTAAGGTGTGATCATCATTCTCAAGTCAGATTCTTCGGGAATCCAGTTTTGGAAAAAATAAGATAATTTCTCCAAAATTTATTTTTCTTTAGATTAAGAATTTTTGATAGATAGAATAGATCTATATGAGTATATAGACTCTATTATAAGTATTTAAGACTATTAATTTTGATTAATAATCAAGATACCAGAATTTATGGAATTTAATGAATAGTGATATGAATAGTAAGCAGATTCTTAAACTTCAGATTTTCTTTAAGAGATAAATTAAATTTATGTTAGGAGGCAATAATAGAGGCTGTAAAATGAATAAAATTATAGAGAATCATATTATGTATTATTGATTGAGGAAACCCTAATTTTGAGCATTTGGGGAAATGTCATAGGGAAAAGAGGATTCAAGAAATTAAAGAAAATTTATTGACTGTACAAGTAACTGAGGAAAAATACAAGGATAAATTGATTTGAGGTAAGTATGAACATTGCATATGTATATTGCTTCTTTAAAATGAATTGTCCAAACCTTCATAATATTCACATATATGATTCACATGTTATATGATATTGTATTACCGACCTATTAATTGAAATTTCCATGATATTCTCAAACAAAATGACAATTGTTCCATATGATTACCATATATATA
>CANXYC011734593.1:0-10567 GCA_948193065.1 Aleurites moluccanus
ATTGATACTATACCATTATTCCTTTATCATATATATATATTGTTGTCCTATCCTATTTTGACTTATGATGCATATAGATTCACTGAGTATCATCTATACTCACCTTTTCATTGTTTACCCATTTCAGGAGAGGAGTAGAGTACAGAATCCTGTCATCTGTCATCCGGGGATATCTGCAGACAGTCTGATGTATATTTCTGATTTTGTATTATTCTTTTGATTTTCATTATCTAGCTGCTCCATGGTGTATGTATGGGTTAGCTAGGAGATGAACATGTATATATGTTGATGATGTTATTATCAGATACTTAATGATATATGACTTATATGATGATATTGTGGTATGATATATGACTGATACAACAAATTGCAGAAATTGACAGAATGAATAACAAAATAACAGAATGAATGATAACTAACTAAAATGGATATTATATTGTGGTTTATAGATTGTACATGTGATACTGGGTTTTACAGGTGCCGGTCACCATTGGCATCTCCTGTGCTCTAGGACCGTCGCGATTCGAAAATGGGTCGTGATAGAGGTGGTACCAAAGCTTTAGGTTTACAGACTGTGAATCTAGGTTACGGATGAATAGTGACTGAATTATATAAGAATAGTGACTAAGTACATAATGGGGTAGAATTAAGTATACCATGGAGCATAGGATTTCCTTTGACGTCTTTTGCTGTTATCATCTGTTATATGTTATTATTATGCGATTTTGTCATATTCTGAGATTATTTTCGTTTTTTTTTGACAGATTATAGAGATATCTGACAAGAGGAACAAAGATACTAGGGAGGAAGAGGTAGCCTCCAATGAGTCACTGGTAAGGGAGATTACTGTATCAGAGGGTCCGTCTCGATCCTGACGGACTTCAAAGGATTCTAAGAGGGGCGATGACCCCTAGAGAGTAGAGATGATGAGGGGTTTATTGGAGTTATGGAGAGAGATAGCTGAGATGAGGCGGGAGCGATTGCAGGTATCGCCACCACCCATTCCAATAGTAGTGCCTCCACCTGTAATACCAGAGGCAGTTCCAGTAGTATCGGCTCCTGTGCAGCGAGTGGGGGTTCAGAAGGAGCCTGCTGTATAGGAAGGTCGGAGAGTGATTGAGGATGGAGGAGTATCGATGTTTAGTTTTCTAAAGCTAAACCTACCTGAGTTCAGAGGAGATAGAGGTACTGATCCTGTAGATTTCTTGGAGGAGGTGGAGAAGGTAGTGAGGAGACTACCTTGTTCTGAGTTGAAAGCTGTGGAGTTGGTTGGGCTATTTCTTAAGGGTAAGGTATGGACCTGGTTCTCGAGGAGGATAGAGCCCAGGCTTTATATTGAGCACCCACATACATGGACATAGTTTAGACAGGGTCTTATTGACGAGTTCATTATAGAGGGGGTGAAGACCCGTAACTTGGTTAGATTTGAGCAGCTTGAGCAGAGGGACAGATCCGTGGAGGAGTATGCAGAGGAGTTTGTCAGGCTGAGTAGATATGCTACTCATATTATACCATCAGAGGCTAATTTGATTAGTAGGTTTCGGAGGGGTCTTCATGCTGCATTACATAATGCATTATTGGCTATAGAGTTCACTTCATTTACTATAGTGATTGATAAGGCTACACAGATGGAGGAGAAATACAAGACTGAGAGGGCTAAGATGGACCAGAAGAGGAAAGGGGATCCAAGATCACAGGTTAGGAGGGGGGAGAGCAGCTCCCAACCTAGACAGACAGAGCCAATGCCACAATTTGAGCAGAGATCATCAGGTAGTAGTCAGAGGAGGAGAGTTCAGAGTAGGGGACCACTAGTGGCATGGTCTACACCTTGTTATTCACAGGGTTCCTCTAGACCAGCAGCACAAGTACCTGGTGTGCTAGTTTATGGGTTTTATGGACAGAGGCTGTAACACCAAGTCACAACCGAGCCTAGTATAGACAAACACCTTCGGAAAATTTCTGTTAATTAATTAGAAATTATTTTGATGTACTTGCATGTGTATTCGATTGTTAGTTGATTTTTTGTATAAAATAAAATAAAATAGCCAAATTAGGTTACAAAAATGGTAGGACTAAATTGAAAAAGGAAATAAAATTTAAGGAATTAATTGATATTTTATAAGGACTAAATTAAAGCAAAAGTGTAAGATTAGGGAGTGAATGGTAATTTCATTCATCTTGATTCAATAAAGTAATGTATTAGTGCATTATAATCTAAGGGATGCATATGTAGGATGCCAAGTATACTTTATGAGATTGAATGCATAGGATTGGGTGGAACAATTCCACTAACTCATAGAATAATCAAAAGAAATTCTGCATTCTTCTTCTTCCACCAAGAAAACCATGAGCAACAAAAGAAAGAAGAAAAAAAATCTCTTCTTTGCTTCATCCATGGAAGGGAAATCAAGTTATGGTGTTAATTTTTTATGCTAGAGTGAAAATCATCATCAAATGTCTTCCATTTCTTCAAGCTAAGTTCAAATTTTCAATTGGGTGAGAATTTGGAGGAGATAGGGTTTCGGCCACTCTTGGAAATTTGTGGTAGGTTGAAAAATTCTGGTTGTTTATGTTTAATTGAAACTTAAATGTTGAGTTTAGTGCTTTATTTGAATGATTAAACATCAAATGGGTAGAAAGTCAATGTGGCCAAATAGAATGGGAAAAATTTGGGGAAAAAATGATTTTGTGCTATAATGGAGCAATTAATTTTATAATTGTTGTTAAATGGATTCAATTGATGTTGTATATTAATTTTGGAAGGGACATTGTAGCCGAATGGAAATTAGGGTTAGGTGTGAGGAATTCTTGCCTATTGTTACAATTGAGTATTCAAATTTCCAATTGACATGGTGAATTGACATTTGAACCCTTGAATTGAAGAACGACATGAAAGGGAGGAAAACCCCTTTTTGGCCGAATGCTCTAGGTTGGGGAAAATATGAAATTGACTTGGTTTTGGTAAAATTGAATGCTTAAATGTTTAATTGGTAGCTTGAATTGTTCAATTATAGGTGTAATTGGAAGAATTATTAATGAATTGGCAAAAACCCCTTTAAACCGAACCTAGTTAGGGCAAAATGAGAAATTGGATTAGATTATATGTAATTGAGCTTGGAATTGTTAAATTGATGTGTTTAATTGTTGAATTATGAATTTGAACTAGAAAATTAAGCTTAGATGGCATGACCCTTCTTAAGCCGAATTGCTTTTGAGCTAGGGTTAGGGTTTATAAGGTGATTATGTGTACAATTTGTTAAATGTGTGTGATATGTTTAATTGATAGGTGGTTGATGCAAATAGGAAGTAATTAGTACATTTGAAATGAGTATGAGATGAGTTTAGGTCTTTATGACCTAAGAAGTTCAAAATACTTTGGCATGAAACCTAGACTTGAACGTATGCCCGACCTTGATTTAATATGTTTATATATATGTGAATTAATGTGTTGTATAAAGAAAATGAGGTTTAAATATTTGTAGCTCAAGTTGGGATTTGGCAGAATGGCCTATGTGTACAAAAAGGGTAAATTTATCATTTGAAAGGAAATATGACCATTGATTGTGAACATCTATGTATTTGATGTGCTTTATGTTTATATGTGATGAATTGAGGTTTTATGGAGAGTATATATGTATATATAGGCGAGCCTCCCGAGGAAGGCACAAGTCGGGTAGTCACTGTGACAGTTAGGGGGTCTTCGGGCTAGCTAGGTGCTACGTGCCTTGGCTAAGCTTTAGAAGTAAGTTTTTATATACAATTATTGCATTTATACATCATGTGGCATAACATATGCATTTGAATTGATTTGATACATAAAAACCCTAATTTTATTTGAAATGTCTAATTGGCACCTAAAATGACCCTCAGAACTAACCTTAACTGTCATAAACTTCATACTAATATAATTCGAAACTTAGAAAGTATTTTAACCTGATACCTGGCCCAATCCTTTCCCCTATCTTTAAGCTTTAAATCAATACCAATTAGTCTACCCAAATATGCTAATAATATAGAGAACTAGAAACTACCTAAAAATCCTAAAACGGACCCATAATCCGACATGCCATTTGCGCTAGCGAAATTGGGCCCGCTAGGCCCATTTCTTAACTTTGGACAGCATGCCTATATGATACTTGTGACATGAAAATGGGCTGTTATATGTAAAACTGAGCTATATTTGTGAACCTATACCCATTTTATGAGATTGTTTTATATGATATCATAACATGGCTACTACGACGGTGTAGTGGGATTTTCTGTCGACCGTGTGCACACTGGTACCTTATTTGACCCTTGCTAGGGAGGGGAGCTATATTCCCTAGTCATAAGAGCCGATCACTCTTACGTATTTACTTGTTATGCACTATTGCATTATATACACTTGTTAGCACGATTGTGCATATTTGACATATTTGACCCTATTTACCTGTGGTATCATATGTGAGGTGACTCATACTACATGTTATCATCATTTTCCATACTTTGAACATTTCATATGCTACACTTATAGTTCATCACTTGTTACCACATGTTTCAGTACTATATGCTTTATCCTTTGCTATTATTGCTCCTAACCATTTCAGGTTCCTGTTAAGCTTCAATGGTATATGATTTTCATGCATTATTGTATATAATTACTTACTGAGTATCTTATACTCACCCCCATGGTTTTAAATATTTTCAGGTGTTGGTGAGATTTGAGTTCCACAGGCTACTCTTTCTTCATCGTGGACATTTTGACATATATATGTAATTGATTTAAGTTAATCTTTGATCCAAATTCTGTCTAGTATCTCCATGGTACTGTAATCCAAAGTTTGAGTGTTTAGGTTAATGTGTATATGTTTATGTATGTATGTATGATGATATCTTGCTTAGATTGATATTAAAGCAGATATGATAATGATGATGGTTTATGTTGTGAATTGAGAAAGATGGATGGTTTGATGATGTAGAGATAGAGTTAAGTTGAGAAATGATATTTGGAAGTGTTTATTTGTTAAATTGCAAGTTTGGTATGTTGAAAATGCAGAGGAGACTCTGCCGAATTTTCAGCAGAAAATTAGGCATATATATATATATATTGCAAGACCTAAAATGTATTATGTATGAGATTTGGCATGAATTTGTATGTAACAGGAACTCTTAGTATGAATAAGGTTATGAGCATAAGAAATAGACCTAGATGTAATCTAATGGCATGTAACCTGTGTTGGATGTATAAGCTGATTTGTATTAGGGGTTCATCGAGGTATTGGTAGCCACAGGCAGATCCCGTATCCTTAGACCATCACGGCTCCTTAGTTTGGGTCGTGATAGAGGAACGGAGGGGAGTGCTGGTTACAGTCAGGTTCCTATTTGAAGTGTGGACAACATGGTCACTTCATTAGTAGATGCCCTCTATGGGGTGAGCAACAATAGCCATCAGTTACAGTTTCTCAGCCAGTGGTTTAGGCGAGTCAGAATATGGGCAGAAAGGCTATAGCCAGAGGCAGAGGCAGGGGATGATAGGCTCCCAGTGGTAGTTAGGCTCCAACTGGTAGGGGTCGGGGAAGAGTGTTTGTTGTCAACACCCAAGAGGCCTAGATATCAGACAACGTAGTTATAGGTACCATCTTGATTCAGAATGAGATTGCAGATGCCTTATTCGACTCGGGTGCTACTCACTCTTTTGTGTCACCACATTTTGCACCTAAATTGAATAAGGAAAGGAGATTATTAGATGTGCCTTTGATGATTGCTACTCGTATGGATGATAGTGTGGATGTTGATTATTACTGCCTTGACTGTGTTATTGAGATTGATGATAACATCTTGCGTGCTGATCTGATTGAGTTACCTGTGCTAGAGTTAGATGTTATCTTGGATATGGATTGGTTGACGAGACATCAGGCAGTTATAGACTGTTATAAGAAGAGGGTTAGATTCTAACCTAAGGGGCAGCCGGAGTTTGAGTTTCAGGGTGATATTCGGGAGTTTCGGGTTAACCTGATTTCTGCTATCCAGGCTAGGAGGATGATTGGGAAAGGTTGTTCAGCCTATTTGGCACATGTGGTAGATGTGTGGAGGTCTTCTGTGCAGTTGGATCAGATACCGGTTGTTCAAGAGTTTCCTGATGTATTTCTTGATGAGTTGCTAGGATTGCCCCCTGATAGGGAGATTAAGTTTGAGATAGAGTTGTATGCAGGCACTGACCCTATATCTATTCCACCATACAGAATGGCTCCAGCTGAACTGAAGGAATTGAATGTGCAGTTACAGGAGCTATTAGATAGAGGGTTCATCAAACCGAGTAGTTCTCCTTAGGGTGCACCGGTATTGTTTGTGAGAAAGAAAGATGGCTCATTGAGGATGTGTATAAACTAAAGACAGCTGAACAAAGTCGCAGTAACGAACAAGTATCCATTGCCACAAATAGATGACTTGTTTGATCAACTGCAGGGGGACAGCCATTTTTCTAAGATTGATCTGAGGTCTAGGTATCACCAATTGAAGATTAAGAAGGGTAATATACCCAAGATTGCTTTTAGAACCCGCTATGGACATTATGAGTTCTTAGTATTGCCATTCGGGTTTACCAATGCACCGATTGCTTTTATGGATTTGATGAATAGGGTGTTCAAGTTATATTTGGATAAGATTGTCATTGTATTCATTGATGACATACTTATTTATTCCAGGAGTGAGGAGGAGCATGTGGAGCATCTGAGGATTGTTTTGCAGACACTTCGAGAGCATCAGCTATATGCTAAGCTATCCAAGTGCCAGTTCTGGTTAACCGAAGTGTGCTTCCTTGGGCATGTGATATGCAAGGATGGGATTAAGGTGGATCCTCAAAAAATAGAAGCGGTTGCTAATTGGTCCCAGCCTACTAGTGTTTCAGAGGTTCACAGTTTTCTGGGTATGGCTGGATATTACAGGAGGTTTGTGAAGGATTTCTCTCAGATTGCAGCTCCTTTACCTAGATTGATGAGGAAACAAGAGCGTTATGTGTGGACTGATGAGTGTGACCACAGTTTCCAAAATTTGAAGTATTGCCTTACCAATGCTCCAGTGTTGGCATTACCAGTTGAGGGGGAGAAATTTACAGTGTATTGTGATGCTTCTCGGATTGGTCTGGGGTGTGTGCTGATGCAGATTGGTAGGGTAATTGCTTATGCTTCTCGTCATTTAAATAAGCATGAAGCAAATTATCCGACATATGATTTGGAGATGGCAGTTGTGATATTTGCCTTGAAGATTTGGAGACACTACTTGTATGGATACAAATGTGAGATATATACTGATCATAAGAGTTTACAGTACATATTTCAGCAGAAGGATCTGAATCTTAGGCAGCGCAGATGGGTGGAGCTACTTAAGGATTATGACTATGAGATTCTTTATCACCCAAGGAAGGCTAATGTAGTGGCGGATGCTCTGAGCAGAAAATCGATGGGCAGTCTAGCTCATATTGTGATTGGCAGGAGGCCATTGATTCGAGATATGAGAGAGCTGAAAGATTTGGGAGTGGAGTTGGAGTTGGGATCCCAGGATCGAAACCAGGCTCTAATAGCCCAATTTCGGGTGAAGTCACTGTTGATTAATGTTATTAAAGTGGCTCAGGATATGGATCCTTATCTATTGAAGCTCAAGGGAGAGATACAGAGTGGGAGGATGATGAAGTTCACAGTAGAGGATGGGGTACTGAGATGTGGGAAACATATATGTGTACCGGATTTTGATGGGCTACGGGATTAGATTATGAGAGAGGCTCACTATTCAGCATATAGTGTACATCCAGGGATTACCAAGATGTACCATGATTTGAGAGATGTTTATTGGTGGCTAGGGATGAAGAGAGATGTAGCTCAATTTGTGTCTAAATGCTTAGCCTGTCAGCAGGTTAAGTTTGAGCATCAGAAGCCATCAGGGCTACTTCAGGAGATAGAGTTGCCAGAGTGGAAATGGGAACGGGTGACTATGGACTTTATAGTTGGTCTACTGAGGACTTTGAGGGGTTATGATTCTATATGGGTGATTGTTAACCGTCTGACGAAGTCTGCCCATTTTCTGGAGGTTAAGACCAGCTACACGACAACTCAGTATGCACAATTGTATGTGGATAAGATTGTGCGACTTCATGGAGTTCCCTTGGTGATTATATCAGACAGGGGTACAAAGTTCACTTCTCAGTTTTGGAAGAAGTTTTAGGAGGCTATGGGTATCCATTTACGATTCAGTACTGCTTTCTATCCGCAGACTAATGGGCAGTCGGAGAGGACAATCCAGACTTTGGAGGACATGTTGAGATTATGTGTTCTGGATTTCAAAGATATCTGGGTTTGTTATTTGCCATTGATAGAGTTCTCCTACAATAACAGTTTTCATTCTTCTATTGGTATGGCTCCATTTGAAGCACTACATTGTAGGAAGTGTAGATCTCCAATGTGTTGGGTGGATCCCGGAGAGAAGCAGCTAGAGGGGCCAGAGTTGATTAGAGACACTGTGGAAAAGGTTCCTATGATCAGAGATCGGATGAGGACTGCCTTCAGTAGGCAGAAGAGTTATGCTGATCCAAAGAGGAAAGATGTACATTTTGCAGTTAGTGATTATGTCTTCCTTAAGGTCTCACCGATGAGGGGTGTTATGAGATTTGGGAAGATGGTTAAGTTATCACCAAGGTTTATAGGCCCATTTGAGATACTCGAGAATATTGGTAGTGTGGCGTATAGATTGGCTCTTCCACCCAGTATGAGCCATGTACATCCAGTTTTCCATATCTCTATGTTGCAGAAGTATGTGTCCGATCCATCGCACATATTGGAGGTTTAGGATGTGGATCTCAGTAATGATCTGTCTTATGAGGAGATTCCAATGGAGATCATTGATTGACAGGTCAGACCGCTAATAAGGAGATCCCGATGGTTAAAGTGCTTTGGAGGAATTAGTCTATGGAGGAGTGTACTTGGGAGAGCGAGCAGGAGATGAGGAGCAGATACCCATTCCTGTTCCAGCAGTGAGGTATGTTTTATTTAAATTTGAGGACGAATTTATTTGTAGGGAGGTAGAATATAATACCCTATAAATTCCTAACTCACATGCATGTTTTAATTCTCAGTTTGTGGTTCATGAGTCTTGAAATGATGGGAAATAATTTTAGAAACGTAGATAGAAAGCGTACTTGTTACTTTTCCAGAAAGCGGCGGTGTTAGGAACGCTACCGTGGAATTAGCAGTTCGGTCAACAAAAGAATTTCTGAAGTTGATTTGGTAGTAAAAGATCACAATAATTTATGTGTAATTTTGGTAAAAATAAAGAAGTGAAAATCATTTAGGAACACTGAAAAAGTAATCAATGGCAAAATCGTAAATAAATGAAAGTTTATGGTGAATAGTAGAAATTGATTGGTCGGGGTTGCAGAATGACTCCGAAACCATTTTTATAAATAAGTATAAATTAAAATAAGCCTATTGATTACCACTTTGAAATCAAATTCCTGACAGAATTGACAGAATAAATTACAAAATATTTTTGGACTAAAGTGTGATAGATGGAAGTTTGGGGAGTTAGTTATAAATTGCCATTTGATTTTTGTATATATTTTATACTTAGGAAAAATTGATCATCATCTTCTCCATTTCTTCCTTTTGGCCGAACCATGCTTGGCCATTTCTCCACCATTTCTTCTTCATTTCTTCACAAAAATCCTTAGAAAACTTATAGAAAAGTTGAGTTTTAACTTATTTCTACTTATATCTTCCATCAATTTGCTTGAAAGCTTAAAGGAAACCAAGGAATTTCTTCCAAGGCATTTTGGCTAGATCATTATATTGAGGTAAAGGATTAGTTTGTTGAGTTTTATGGTTTATTTAGATATTATTTAGGTTGAATTGAATGGCTTTGGTGTTATATTGCATCAATTGATACAAATTTGTAGAAATCCCTAATTTGCCTAATTTAAATTAAAGTTGTAAGAAAGAGTTTAATGATTTAGTGTTTGATTGTGTTAATTACTGTTAGAATATGTTAATTGGATGTGAATAGATGTTTAATTGGTGGTTTGTTTGATGTAGAACACAAAATTTGTCAAAGGTGTGCTTTAGGGCTCCATTAGAGAATTTGAGTGGAATTGGCTTGTTCAAAGTGGTTTGAAGCATTAGGTGAGTCTATTTTGCATCAAATAACATGTATAATTGATTAAATTGATGATTGAAAATCTATGGTAAAAGTCCTTGTTTGGCCAAACCATATGTCATATTCACTACCATTGATTTTGCTTGGTTTTTACTGGAATTTCCATGCCAAATTGATCCATTTTGATGTTGTTTAATTGTATTTCTTTTATGCCTATACCATTGTTGATAATGTAGCTTTGTGTTGGTTGAATTGGGTAAGTCAAGTTTGCAACCTAACCTAACCTATTGGCTTGCCATTGTGTAACACCAAGTCACAACCGAGCCTAGTATAGTTAAACACCTTCGGGAAATTTTTTTGTTAATTTATTAGAAATTATTTTGATGTACTTATATGTGTATTTGATTGTTAATTGATTGTTTGTATAATAATAAAATAAATAAATAAT
>CANXYC011734721.1:0-47903 GCA_948193065.1 Aleurites moluccanus
TTGGTCCTCCAATTACCAAAATTTTCAAACTTACCCGATTAGGTCCTAACTGACTTCAAATCAACTCTAGGCCTAAAACTTAGGTCATATAACATGCATATATACATATTCCATGCATTCACATATAATTTTAACACATCATAAAGAAAGGAAAAATAATTTTCCTAAAGGTCCCTATTAGGATTTAGGCTAAGGTGTTACAATTTTCCTATTTTTTTCCCACAAGATTTATTTTTGTTTTTCTCCATTTTCCCATTAAGTCATCAGAGTGAACATTTTTATTTTGTCTTTGAAAAATATAAGAGTTAAATACCACTTGCAATATGAACCAAAGTTTCACTAGTAACAACTATCAAACTTGAACTTTGGAACATAAGAGCTATGTTTCTTTTAATGAAAACTTTTATACTAAAGAGTGAATATATATGGTATGATGAACCAAATCTTTGATTAAATATTAAGAAAAATCCAATTATTCTTGGTCTCTTGGATTGCCGGAAGCGTTGTTATTATAGATGATTTTTTTGTATCCTTTTACCTATTTACATTAGCTTTTAGACAGTCTTTGTATTAATTATTCTGGTGCTTTGTTTGGAGAACATCCTAGTTGATCTGTTATGAATTTACTGTTGGCATGAGCTGTGTTTATTTTTCCTAGGTGACTCTTGGTGTAGATAGAGTCTCTTGGTATTACTTCATTAATTTTGTGTCTTTTAATATTCTTCAATTAATGTTATAATTCTATCTAACTTCCTTAAAGTACTATTTATACCCATGTATCCAAATCATGTAAAGTAAGTGAAAAGATATAACAAAAACTCCTTTATAGTTTAACATGATATCAGAGCATACTGATATGTGAACCTCATGGTTGACTCTATTAATTGTGTTATCATTACTGGACAACCGTTTAGCGATAATTCATCATCTATAGTGATTCTGGAAGAACTGACATCGACCATGAAGCAGCTGCTGACAAAACCTGGTTCGTCGTCGTCGTCTCCTGTAAAACCACCCGTTCTGGCTATTGCTATCAAGTTAGATGGGAAAAACTAAAGTCTTTGGTCCCAAGTTGTCGAGGTGCATATCTCTGGCAAATCATGTAATATACCATGTATCCAAATCATGTAAAGTAAGTGAAAAGATATAACAAAAATTCCTTTATAATTTAACATGATATTAGAGCATACTGATCCGTGAACCTCATGGCTGACTCTATTAATTGTGTTATCATTACTGGACAGCCGTCTAACGATGGTTTGTCATCTATAGTGATTCTTGAAGAACCGGCATCGGCCATGAAGCAGCTGCTGATATAACATGGTGCGTCGTCTTCTCCTATAGAACCACTCGTTCTGGCTATTACTATCAAGCTAGATGGGAAAAACTATAGTCTTTGATCCCAGGTTGTAGAGTTGCATATCTCTTGCAAGGACAAGCTGGGTTATATTATTGATGATCTTCCTCAACTACTCCCAATCTATCCGAACTTCAGTAAGTGAAAGATTGAAGATTCGACTGTTAAAGGATGGATTAGCAATTCCATGGAACTATAGTTGATTAGGAATTTTATCTGCTTCCCTACAGCAAAGAATGTGTGGGATGTGGTGGCTACAACTTTTTTTGATGGCACCAACACTTCTCAGATATATGATTTAAAGCGTTGAGTTTCTCAACTAAAACAAAAAGGTCATCCTGTTGAAAAGTATTATAATGAACTTCAAGGACTTTGGAGAGAAATTGATTTTCAGTGACCAAATCTTATGGTTTGTCGAGCAGATATTGAAAAATATAATGTTATTTTCTAGGAAGATAAAGTTACATATTTCTTAATGGTTTTGATGACTGCATTGATAAGATTCGTGCTGACGTGTTATAGATGCATCCATTCCCTATAGTGGAAAAAGCTTATGCTGGAGAATGACAGGAGGATATGCAGCAGGCTATTATGTTATCCACAGAAGATAAGTCCACAACCACTGTCATGGTTTCGCATGGTAGCAAGAGTGGAGACAACAACATGCCATCAACTTTGCAACTGATCTCCACTAGTTCGACATCCAGAGGAGGATGTAGCGGCATGGGTTCAAAGGCTACAACTTTTTCTGGTGGTGGCTGTACACATTATGGTAATTTGCGGTATATGAATTACATGTGCTTTAAGCTCCATAGATATCCTGAATAGTAGCATGACCTGTAGGAAAAGAAAAAGCGCGGAAATGTGGCAACAAAGGGCCAGGTTTCACTTGCTACAGATGAGTCCTCATTTTCATTAATGTCGCAGGTAAACTCCAATAAACTTTAGGATTCAGCCGATGAAGGTAATTGTGGGTATGTGTTTATTAGTACTTCTCATTATAGCAAAGATGAATGGATTATGGACTCCGAGGCTACAGATCATATGACACCTAGTCCGAATGATCTTCTAAGTAGTACTAAGTCACGGAATCAGCATATCTACAATGCTAATAGTCGTGGCTATCCTGTGACGGGGGCTAGTCATGTTGAGATCACGTCATCCCTCTCCTTGTCATATGTTTTACTTATGCCTTCTTTATCAAATAGTTAACTATCTATTGGCTAACTAACTGAAGAATTGAATTGTTATGTTCTAATATATCCTACTTTTTGCCTATTTCAGGATATCCTCTCGTAGGAGATTATTGGGTGTGGTAATTGGAGGGATGGGTTATACTATGTTGATAATTTTCTACTGGGACAAACACACCACACTCGCAGCCTTACTACTAATAAAGAAGTTGAGATTTGGTTATGACATAGTTGTCTTGGTCATCCATCATTTGGTTATTTGAAGAAATTGCTACCAAATTTGTTTAGTAATTTATCAAACTCTTTATTTCAATGTGAGAGATGCATATTTGCAAATAGCCATCATGCTTCATTTCTTTGAAACTGCCATTGTGCTTTATTTCTTTAAAACTTACTTCTAAGACCATAGCTTGATCCATAAAACATTTTGCACCCAAACAACCTAACAGCATGGTATCGCCAAGAGGAAAAATTGCCATATCCTGAAAATTGCTCATTCTTTTTGGAGGGTGGACAAGTGCCTAAGTGTTTTTGGGATGCAGAGATGGTCACAATGATATACTTAATGAATTAAATGTCGTCTCATGTCCTCGAAGTTTTAGACTCCATTACAGGTTTTGTAAACTCATTGTGTTATTCCCTCTGTGTTAATATTACCCCTAAGGTGTTTGGTTGTGTAGCATATGTTCACTTACACAAGAATCAACACACTAAACTAGATCCTTGTGTTGTTAAGCGAGCGTTTCTTAGTTATGGACCTACTCAGAAACTTTACCGCTGTCATGATCCTACTACAAAGAAAACTTATATGACAAAGAATGTCATTATTGTCAAGTCTGAGCTCTTTTTTCTCCATCAAGTTGTACCTTTCAGGGGGAGATACATGATGAACGATACAACTGGTAGGAAAGTGGTGTAATGGCAAAGGAGCGGGCTGAATCGCCTGAACCATCTTGTGTTTCAAGACAACAAGTGTTCTTACCAATAAAAGGACGAGATTTAGGTGGCAGGTTGAATGAAGAAGAAGAAGTAGTACTGGCTAAGGAGATTGTTAATTCGAGTATGATGGCTGAGGAGGTTGCTAATTCGAGTGTGGTGATAGAACCTGAATAATAAGAGCTCGTTTCCCCTTCAGTTTTCCCTCTTCAGTACTTGACCAATCTCTCGAGGATATTCCTAAGGTAAGCTCTCAAACTAAATGGGATACTTTTGTTGATACTAATGAAGTTGTTGTCTATAAATTACCTAACAGACACAACAGGGGTAAGCTACCTAATAGATACTCATCGGATGTGGAAGAACGAAGGTTGAAGTACCCAATTGCTAATTATATGTTGACAGAAAGATTTGCAGGGCCTCTAAAAGAGTTTGTGGCAAACATCTCTATAACTAAAGTCCCTCATCGAGTATAGGAAGTATTGAAAGATCATAGATGGGTACAAGCAATAAAAGAGGAAATGGAAGGCTTTAGAGAAAAATAAAACTTAGAGGCTTGTTGAGTTGCCAAAAGTGAAGAAAGCTATCGGATGTAGGTGGGTTTTCACAATAAAATATAAAGCAGATGGGTCAATCGAAAGATACAAGGCATGCTTGGTTGTAAAGGGATACACCCAAACCTACAAGGTGGACTATCAAGAAACTTTCTTTCCGGTGGCTAAGCTTGATATTATACGAGTTCTATTGTCTCTTGCTGCAAACTTGGATTGGCCTATACATCAATTTAATGTGAAGAATAATTTTCTTCATGAAGATTTTAAAAGAGGAAATTTACATGGAAATTGTACTAAGATATGTATGCATGGACCAATCTGGTGTGGTGTGCAAGCTTGACTGGGCTTTATATGGGTTGAAACAGTCACATTGTACCTGGTTTGGGCATTTTAGCTCTGCAATGAGGCAATATAGGTAAGGTTAAAGCAATTCAGATCATACGCTCTTCTTGAAATGGAGACAAGGTAAACTTACAGCCTTGATCATATATATAGATGACATTATTATTACATGTGATGATCTTAAAGAAATTTCACATCTTCAAGAAAGGCTTGCAGTCGAGTTTGACATGAAAGATTTGGGAGATCTGAAGTATTTTCTGGGAATTGAAATGGCAAGGTCTAAAAGAGGATCTTCCTATCTTAGCGAAAATATATATTGGATTTGCTAGTTGAAGTTGGGATATTAAAGTGCAAGCCTGCAAACACTCTAATATTCCAGAATATAAACTTGGAGAGTTCCCTAATCAAGTACCAACAAATAAAATTGGTATCAAAGGTTAGTAGGGAGGTTGATTTACTTGTCACATACCCATTTTGATATTGCATATGTTGTTGGGGTTGTGAGTCAGTTTATGCATAATCCTAGTGAAGAGCATACGAATGTTATAATTCGAATATTAAGATACTTGAAATCACCTCCAGGAAAAGGGTTATTCTTTGTAAAGAATGACCATCTTGAAGTTGAAAGATTTAGAGATGATGATTGAGCGGACAGTGTTTCGAATAGGAGGTCTACATCAAGTTATTTCACCCTTTTTAGAGGAAATCTTGTTATTCGGACAAGTAAGAAGCAGAAAGTGGTGGCTTTGTCAAGTGTTAAGGTAGAGTTCTAAGGAGTTGCCAAAGGCCTTTGTGAGTTATTATGGCTAAAGAAGCTAATGATTGAACTTGGCTTTCCACCTACATCATAGATGAAGCTATTTTGTGACAACAAAGTAGCAGTTGAAATTTCCCATAATCTAGTTTGACATGATCATACCAAACATGTTGAAGCGAATAGACATTTTGTCAAGCAAAACTTGGATGCCAAGGTAGTGGTTATACCATTTGTCAAGTTTGAAGACTAGTTACTAGACATACTGACTAAAGCAACATCAAGCAAAACCTTTCACAGCTCTCTTGACAAGTTAGGAATCAATGACATCTTCTCACTCACTTTACAGGGAGTGTTGGCATGAGTTGTATTTATTTTTTCTAGATAACTCTTGGAGTAGATAGAGTCTCTTGGTATTCCTTCATTAATTTTGTGTCTTTTAGTATTCTTTAATTAATGTTGTAATTATATCTAACTTTCTTAAAGTACTATATATACCCATGTATCCAAATCATGTAAAGTAAGTGAGAAGATATAATAAAAAATTCTTTTCTAGTTTAACATTTACGGGTCTTCTGTTCCATAATATCACAAGGTTCAAATCGATTATATCTTATTCTTTATAAAATAATTTCAAATTGTTCTATTTGTTTCTGCTGGTTTTCCTTCAATCCTCCGTGCGTGTAGGGGTATTCCACATACACCTTTTGGATTTATTTAAGCAATACTTGTTTATGTGGAAGTTTATAGTTAAATTTATTTTGATGTTTTTTGAGATTTAAAGTTTTCGATTAAGATAATTTTTATTTATCTACTTAGTATGCAAAATGATACTCAGCTTAGATGATTTTCTTTTTAGCCTAAAATTTAAGGTTCGCAACTTATCAAGACTATATTTATTTCACGAAAAATAACTTGTTTTTGGAAGATATTTTGTAAGGAAAATATTTTCTGAAAAATATTTTTTAAAAAGCTAATTTTTTATTTTTTGGTTACAATATTAAAAATTAGTTAAAAAATAGTAAAAAATTTTAATTTTTAAGAGTTTAAATATGTTTATACTTAAAAATAATAATATTTTTAAAATTTTATTATTAAATATGTGAAAAAAAATATATAAAAATGGTAAATTTGGTGGTTGTCGGTGGTCACCAACGGTTGCCAGTAATAAGTATCGATGATCGGCTAATTAATAAATTGGTATTTATATATTTTTCTTTCATTATAATGAATTTGTCAAAATTCGTAAAATGACTTATTGTTTTGAAAAGAGGAAGTCATTTTCCTTAAAAATGGCTTAGTTTTTAATTGTAAAAAAAAAAATATTTCTCGTTGATTAGTTTTTTGAAATATTCCAAACATCAAAAAATATGAAAAATGTTTTCCAGACAGAGCCTCAAATTAAAAATATGACAATTATAATCAAGCTGTTATCTGGATAGATATCATTAATGGTGAAATAAAGTATTTCTTTCTTCATTTAAACCAAAAGGGTACATTTTCCATAAAGTTAGTACGTTACTGCTAATAATGCATGTGCAAGGAAAGTGTATAAATTTCAGTGTGATAATCACAAATTTCAATTAAAAAACTTCCTTAACTTTAACGTTTGTAAGGAAAACTATTGTTATAAGAAGTCAAATGATAGACAACTCTTTTAGGATATATGCTTAGCTTTATAGAATGCTTTTGTATAATTATGAAGCCTTCTCAGGATTATATAGACAAAAGACAATCAAAGTCTTTGATATGCACATAACTGAGACTGTTTGGATTTTTTTCTTGGAAAATGTATAGTGCAAATTTTATATTTTTTGCAATATTATATTGATTATATAATTTGAACCATTGAATTGTTTCTCAAGGATAAGGACAAAAGTTTCTCTATTAAGATTTCATTTCAATACAATTTTCTTGGTGACACTCTTAATAGATTGTTCTTTATTATTCTTGCACTTTTTTGTTGATATCATAAATGAAAATGGAAACTTCATTATCTATCTACTTCAAACAAATTTAAAACTTTCATTTGTATTAGTTGCTAGACACCAATTATTTCTTTGAGTGCACAAATCAATACAACATTTATATATGTGATGAAACAGTGTAATAGAAGGTTTCATGGCCAAGAAATAACAGATAAAAGCAAAGTTTATTTTTTGTTATATTTGAAATGCAATATATGAAACTGTAGAAAAATGAGCCTAAACTTCATCTCATATGCAATCTAGTCACTTGCATTTTTAATCAAAAATTATTATGCTGCTAAATCATGGATTGTTGATTTTGAATAAAAAGATTATTAGTCCTTTCACTGTAACAAAAAAATATTGCTCCTTTCATGGAGAACATTGCATTTACTAGCTAAAAACGTCACAAAAAACTATTGTTGATAACATTTGGCAGTTTTTAAATCAAAAGAGTGACCATGTTAAATCTTTCAGAATATTCAATTTATTTTCTAGATAACATAATCTTCATTGCATCTGGTATATAAAGTGGTTGGCATCCATGTGACTATAAGCAATGCAACCTGTTGGATTTCAGTAACATATTATATAAACTTATGGCAGCCAGTGATTATATGAATCCATGAAGGACTTCATAACTTGAAAAACTTCTGAAATAAATCATTTAGCAGTTGTGGGAAAAGTGGATACAAACAACAGTGTGCATGTCCCATCATCAATATTTCATATGCTAAAGCTTATATGACAATATCTTCTTCTCACATTGTACAATTGATGTGAAATGAAATTTCTAGATAATGCTCTTCTCCTAAGGCTTCAAAATACTTCTTATGATTTGTACTACTCTCATAAAATAGGGAATAGGAGGAATGATGTTAGTTTAAGCATTGGGAGCTTAGCATTCCCTTTACTATTTACTTATTCATGGGAGCAACTATTATGCCACTATTATTAATGTTCCATTAAAGCATCACAATGCAGTAAAAAGAGTTGTCTTGGCATGTCTTAGATTTAGAGGTCTGTCATATTTGTTTTTATAGGGAATTGTAAGGATTAGAATGAACATTCTTTCTACTTTTATTGGTAACTAAGGTTAAATTATAGTTTTACACAAAGAAGGATTCTTTAAATATTCCTTGTATCCTTGAAATCCTGCATGCATCTATATCCTGTAATTCAATTACCTCCTAAATATATATGTCATATAGTTCTCCAGTAGGATTTAAGTATCGTATTGCTCAATAGAATTTTAGGGTCTCCAATAGGGTATAAGTATAGTATTGCTCCGTGAAATTTTAGAGGGAAAATTTGATAACGAGTGATCCTTTATGGGTGATTAAGAAAACACATTGAGACTAATATTTTTTTTTAGTTATTTAGTTTTCAAAGACTTACCTTTTGTAATAAGATATTTATTTGACTATGTTTCTTCATTATAAATTAAAATATATATATATTATTATAACATTTGGTTAAATTCTTCATTTTAATATATCGGAGTCATCTAGCTAATTTTGTCACAGAATTCATGGTAGCAGCAGCTGGTTCAATCCAATTAGGCCCAAGTCCATTATGCCATTTCTAGTTTTATTAATTTGCGTTAGCTATATGCTTATATGCTTTCATTGTCATAGCATGTCATATGTTTTTGCTCTATCTTTTTTCTTATGTCCTGCCTTTAGTTCTTGTTATGAAAAGAAGAGAAAAACTGAATTGAATATTGACTTTGATTGAATGAACTGAATTAATCAATTACTTTGTATAGAGAGCCACTATATTTATACACAACTTTACTTAAGCTAATAACTAACTAATGAACTAACATTTACAGCTATAACTAACTAGCATATTAACTAAATTTTTTATAGATAAATATAACAAAGCAACTGAATAACAACTTAGCCTGCTGACGTGTCTGTTAGCTTGAGTTGCTGACTTGTGGCTTGTTCAGAATTCAATTTCCTATTGGAATGCTTCCCCTAAAGATGGTAACCTGATGGAATAGTTATATAAACCTCTTCTAACAAACCCCTATTGAGAAATGCATTATGTATATCCAACTGAGCCATGTATCAGCCCTTTATTATAGCCAAAGCAAGAAACATTCTAATAGTAGTATGTTTAGCTACAAGACTGAAGGTCTCTTGGAAGTCAAAACTAGGTTTTTGAGTGTAACCTTAGCTACTAGCCTGGCTTTGTGCTTGTCAATACTGCCATATGAAAGGAATTTGGTTTTGAAAACCCATTTTCACCCAATTGGCACTTTGTTTGGTGGCAAAGGCACTATATCCTAGGTATTATTCTATTGCAATGATAATAATTCATCTTTCATGGTAGCTTACCACTATAGATACTGTACTTCTTGCTCATAAGTGATTGGATCAGTAACAGATGAGATGGACAAGGCAAAGTGTTGATAAGAAGGAGTTAAACAAGAATAAGAAAGAAACTGAGACAAAGGATATGTAACAGAAGAAACTTGAGGGGTTGAGGTGGATTTGATAATATTATGATGATAGTTGGTAAGATAAGAAGGAATCTTAAAGATTCTAGTGCTTCTTTTGAGAATGGGAGAAGAAAGGGAAGAAGTAACAGTAGGTCGATTAAGTAATGGTTCATGATCTGAGTGTTGAGTGTTAACTGAAGGAGAGGTATGTGGTTCAATATGAGATGTAGTATGGGAAATAGGTGTTGCAGGGTCTGAATTATGTATTGGTATTAGAGAAAGTGTATGAGACGGACTATGTTGTACATAAGGTAAAATAGGATTATTAATGAGTCTATGAGAGGATGATGGAGTATGATGTGACATTGTATTATCTGATAGATTAGGAGAGTTTAAAGCAATATTTGATGGGAAACGCGTACAGTTAGGTAGTGTTTAAGGTAATGAAGGTAAAATAAGAGAATTGGAATCACAAAGGATGGACTGAACAATATCTTTTTGATATGGAAAGATGCCTTCATGGAAATAAACATCCCTTGAAACAAAACTTATATGACAAACCATGTCATACAACTTATAGCCATTTATACCACTAAGATATCCAATGAAGACACACTGCCTATACCTAACATCAAATTTGGTTCTCTGATTAACAATGTTGGCAGCAAAACACAGACAACCAAAGGATCTGAGCAAATGGTATGCAGGCCTTTTGTGAAATAACAATTCATATGGTGATTTATAAGACAAAAGGGGACTTGAAGTCCTATTTATCAAATATACAGCAGTAAGCACTGTATCTCCCCAAAACTTAAGGGGTAAGTTGGCATGGAATAAGAGAGACCTAGCCACATTAAGTATGTGCAGGTGCTTCCTCTAAATAGTGTCATTTTGTTGAGGAGTGTATGCATAAGACTATTAATGAAGTATACCTTTTGATTGGTAAAGCTAGTTAACTGAAATTCAACACCTTGATTATTCCTTATAGCCTTAATAGAAATATTGAATTAATTCAGAACAATATTGTAAAAGTAAGTGACCTAATGTGACACTTGTGTCTTATACTTCATAAAAAAATACCCAAGTTGCTTTAGAATACTCATCAACAATAAAAAGAAAATAATGGTGCTTATTCATATCTACCCAGGAATATGGACCCTAGATATCCATATGTCTAAGATCAAACACATTGTTAACACAGTCTATTGAATCAGGGAAAGGCAATCTTTTCAATTTGGCCCTAGGACAAGTGAAGCAAGGAGCATATAAGCTCTTATTTGATGAAGTAAAGAGAAACTATAAAGTAGGGAACTTATTAAGAGAAATATGTCCCAGTATGTGGTGCCATATCTCAGGAGAGACAACATAAATGGTATTTACAGAAGGAACAACATAAGTGTAATCACAATTAAGAAGAGTTTTATTAGCAATGGTTGAATTTGTATATAAGTAGTAAAGACCTCGTTGAAGCTTAGCCAGCCCAATCATAGTCCATGGTGAGACGACCTAGACAAGGCAGCAACCATTGAGAATAATAAGGCAAAGATTCTTTTGACTAATGAGTTTGCTAGCAGAGAGCAAACTAAAGTTGAAGGTAGGAATACATAACACATTATGTAGAACAAGATGAGGACTTAAAACCACAGTTCCAATATGTGAGACTTTAGTTTTGATTCCATTACGCAATTTCACAAAGCAGTTGAACACAACATAACAATGAAGGAACAAATCAACTAAACTAACAATATGATCAGTGGCACCCATGTCCACTATCCAAGGTGTCATATTAAGGTTTTTGATCTATGATTCTTTGAGTAAATGAGAATTAGCAGCTGAAAATACTGAGGAGTTTATACTTGCAGCATTGGACAAATGTACTTTTGAAGTATCTGAAAGAGGAGTAGCACTTTGATTTGCATTTTATGTTTCAATCAAGGCTATTAACTTTTGAATATGGTCTTTAAGAGATGAATTTGTGATGTGGAATCTGAGTTGTTAATTTCTTCAAGATCTTGAACAAAGATCCTTAAGGTCTAACATTAAGTGAGCTAGCCAATTGCCCCATTTGTATCTCGTAGATTTTTACATTGAATTTTCAGATTTTTATTTAGTCCAATATGGCTTCTAACTTCTGAAATCTTGCATTATAGGCATTTATGAATCTATCCAAGGGAGATTCATAAGAAGGATTACTCTCTTGAGTATGAGGTGTTTGGTACTACCTTTGATTCCTGCCTTGGAAATTTTGCTGATATTGGCTTATTTGGTTGCCTTCTTAATTATTTTCCCAAGCCAAATTTGGATGATTCCTCCACCCGGGATTGTATGTATTTGAAAAGGGATTATTTTATTACCTATTTTGCTTGGAAACAAATTGAACTTGCTCGACCGCTTGGCACTCAGTATGGTGATGTCCTCCTCCATATGTTTTACAACTCATAGGTTGATTGCCTAGAGCATTGATATTCAACTTCTTAAGGATTTTAGCAATCGAATCTACCTTTGCCACAAGAGTTTGATACCCATCATCATGAATATTCACCACCCTCCTAGTTGTGCCTCTTTTATTTGACCAATGATAATTATTGGTCGTCATATCCTCAAGTAACTCTAGGGCATCTTCCACGTTCTTATTCATGAGGGCTCCTTTAGCAGCTGCATTGATAGTACTTCTCATCTGAATAGATAGGCCATTATAAAATGTTTATACTATCAACCATTCAAGAATTCTATGATGTAGGCATCTCATTTTCATATCCTTGAACATTTCTCAAGCTTCATATAGAGTCTCCCCATCAAATTGAGTGAAGCTAGTTATATCATTACGAAGCAGGGTTGTCTTCCGTAGAAAATATTTTGCAAGAAAAATTTTAGCAAGATCATCCCATTTGGTGATGGAACCTGGTGCTTAAGAGTTGAGCCATGTCTTCACCTTATCCCTCAAGGAAAAGGGAAATAACTTCAGTCTAATGGCATCAGCAGTAACGCCATTCATCTTTAAGGTATAGTAGATCTTCAAAAAATTCACCAAATGGTCATTAATATCTTCCAAGTCACCTCCCCCAAACTGAGATTATTGCACCATCTGAATTATAGCTAGTTTTATCTCAAACTTATTGGCTGCAACAACAGGCCTTTTGATGTTATGCCTGATTTGGGAGGTAGGCATGGCAAAATCCCTCGATGCCCAATTTGTGTTATTTGTCATCTCTTCGATTAGTGCTTCCTCAAAGACTTCTTATTCTATCAGTTCCTCCAAGGCTGCTTGTTGTTTGACTTCTTGTTCTTTCTTATCTACTCCTTTTTAGCTTTAGTCGAAGCTTTGCACCTACGCTTGATCTCGGGGTTGTATTCTTCCAACTTTGAGTTGGGATCGCTACACATAAAAGCTTTAAAGGCCTGAACAAAGAAAAACAATAAAACATAATTAATTACTTGGTTCTAAAGTAATAGAATATATGAATTTTATTGATTTTGACAGTGTTGTCTTTCCTGATAATGGCGCCAAAAATTTATTAGGACAAAACTGCAAGCGCATAGATTATTAGCAAGTTTAGTGTGTGAGTATAGTGTCGATCCCTCGAGGAAGGAATTTGCCAAGAACCAATTATTAATTTTTTCTATTATTTAAAAAAAAAAATTGCAGATTGTAAATTAATTATATTTAAATTAACTTTAAATTTGAATACTAAAACAATATTAATTAAGCTTAGGATTTAGATTTCATCAATTGAATATCTACGACTTCTTTATTTTTATCCTTAATTAGATTAACTTATTGAAATTAATAATCAAGTTTCCCTAATTTATGTAAAATCCTCTCTCAAGACGAATTACAAATATTATGCTAACCTTAAGCATATTCTTATGATCTAAAGTAATTAATATAAACTCATTAAGTTTTTTGGTAAACCTATTAATTGATCACAAAAAGTATTCGTATCTCTAAGCAACATGTTCCTTAGGTATATTAATTTAATGAACTAATATTGTGTTTCCACTCTCGCTACTTCACACAATACTTTAGGTTAATGAAATTAATGGCCAGTTAAGTATATCACTTTGAATTTTTGAACTAATAGATTAATCCTAATAATTTTTCTCAATTAATTCAAATAAAGATTATCATAGGGAAACCCAAAAGATTACATCTAAATCTTAGAGAGAGAATTTAGTTGCATATGGAGAAAAGTAAAAGATGAACATAGATAACCAACACAATCAAATAAGCAAACATTAAAGCTTTTTTAAATTGAAATTAGAAGGTTTGGAAGAGTTTTAAGATTGATGACTTGAGCTCTTCCTCCCAAAGCCACTTGAAATACAAAACAAAACCCTTAAACTTGAGAACACCTAAGACTTAGAAATAGTCTTCAATGATCTCCATGATACAAGATAATCTTCTTATACAGAGCTTGAATTTAGTATTTAGGAAGGTTTAGAAGTCTAATTAAGAGTAGATATCTCTCATAAATCAGTTTGGATCTTGTTAGGCTGAAATATGGAAGTTTCCCTTATTAAAACCCCAAAAATCATACATGAGTCCACTCCAGAGGTTGCACGGCCGTGCAAGGAGGATTTCTTGAATTCCCAATATGAAACAAAAGCATAATAATCTGCACGATGTGCACGGCCATGCCTATTTTTTCCACTTTTGCACAAAAGCTAAAATTTATGTATGGCCATGCTCACCATCTTGCATGGTCGTGCAGCTTGAAATCTATTTTTTACTCTTCTTCTTCTCTCTTTCAATTTGCACGATATGACTTTCTTCCTATGCACTATTTAGCCTTTATTTTCACTTCTTCCTTGCATCCTTTTGGCATCTTTGAAATTACTTTGGCTCTTTAATGTCTTTAAGCTTCCAATTCCTCACTTTCAAGTTCCAATCTTCTAAATTCCTAATAAAACTTCAGAGCAAAAAACTTTATACAAGGTTAACAAGATTAAAGTAATTATCTTGTAAAAGTATATAGATAAGATGAATAATATAACAAATTGCATCCTAAATATATCTATAAATTATGCATTTATCACACAAAGATACATTCAACGAGATGATGATTGCTTATTCAACCATTTCCCTTAAAAAGAGACGAGGAGAATAATTGGATGAAGTGAAAAAGAAGAAGAAGAAGAAAGATGAGGAAGATAAGATAACATATTATTAATTTGTTGTTAAAATTGATTATGTCTTTATTATAAGATGATTAATGCCACAATTTAGTTTGCGAGATGCATATAACCTATAGAACTCATCAAGGCAAAACACCTAAAGACTAGTGAACACTCAGTGAAAGTTTGCGAGGTACTAAAAACCTATTTCGATTAGGCGAAAAATCATAAGGCATAAAGACCCTGCTCATACACCCAAAGACCTAGTAAACTCTAGGCACAAGTATACGAGGCACTAGAGAACTAGTTTGGCTAAGTTTGCGAGACATAAAAAATCTAGTTTAGCTAGGTAAAAGACTGTGAGGCAATAAAGACCTAGTTTGACTAGACGAAAGTATGTGAGACAACTCCTTGCAGAAGGGAGAAAGACCTAGTAAACTTTAAGCAAAATATCGTGAGGCAACTCCCTACAAAAGGGAGAAGAGACCTAGTTAGGCTAGATGGAAGTCTGTGAGTCATAAAGACCTTACTAAGGCAAGGCACCGAAAGACCTAATAAACTCTATGAGAAAGTCCATGAAGTACCCAAAGACATAATAAACTCTAGGTGAAAGTCCGTGAGGCACTAAAGACCTAGTTTGACTACGCAAAAGTCCGCCAGGCATTACAGACCTAGTTCAGCTAGTTGAAAGTCCGTGAGATACCAAAGACCTAGCGAACTCTAAACAATGAGCTCTAAGAATAAAAATCTAGTGAGTTCTAGAAACAAAGATCTCATCATAGTGGGGCACCTAAAGACCTAAAGAACTTTAAATAATGAGCTCTAGGCACAAAGACCTAATGAACTCCAAACAATAAGCTTTAGGCACAAAGAGCTAGCGAACTCCAAACAACGACATTTAGGCATAAAGACCTCATCATAGAGAAGCACCCAAAGACATAGCAAACTTCAAACAACGAGCTTTAGGCACAAAGACCTAGCAAACTCCAAACAATGAGCTATAGGGATAAAGACCTCATTAATGCAAGGCACCAAAAAGATCTAGTGAACTTTATACGAAAGTCTGCGAGACACCAACTACCTAGTTCAGCTAGGTAAAAGATTCGGGAGGAACTGAAGTCCTCTATGCAATGTGAATTTCTAAAGTCCTCTATGAGAAACATATTATATGAAGACCTATAGATGAGAAAGATTTGTAAAGTCTTCTCTTGATAAGGTATATTATTTAAAGTCCTCCATCAGCAAGGTATATGTTATATAAGACCTTTACATAAGGAATTATTTTCCCAAGACCTTTATCATTGAGGTGCATATTATAATACCTCAATCAATGAGGCAAGTTCTTTTTAAAGTCCTCTCCAACGAGGCACGATCATTTTAAAGTCCTCTAAAATGAAACGAATCTAAAAACCTTTCTCGACAAGGAACATCATTCAAAGTTCTCTAGTCCTTTATAGACAAAAAATATTATCTAAAGTCATCTATCGATGAGGCATATTATCTAAGGGACTCTAATGACAGGGTGGATTTAAAGTCCTCTATTGACGAGGCATATTATCTAAAGTCCTTTATTGATAAAGCGGATACAAAGACCTCTCTCGATAAGGCATAATCATCTAAAGTCCTCTAATGACGAAGCATATTTAAAGACCTCTCTCGATTAAGCATATCATCTAAAATCCTTTATTGATAAGGAAAATTATTCAAAGACCTCTGGCGAGGTGAATTTCTAAAGACTTCTATTAGCGAGGCATATTATTTGAAGACCGTTAAGGAAGAATAATCTTGAAGACTTGAAGCTATTCATAATTGAAGATTTGAAACTATTCAGAATCGAAGACCAGAAGCTACTCAGATGGCTTGAAGCTATTTGGAATATATAAGTCCACATATAGTGGCATTGAAAATTTTAGTCAAAGACATAAGACCATATGACAGTATGACAATAATTATGCAATAATTATTTGCATGCTTTATAGGCAAGCCGCTAGTATAGCTCGCCCACAAACATCGATCTCCTCTACTCATCTCTCTAAATACCGAGCTCTTGAGCTCGTCTATCCAAATGGAGCTCCTCAAGTCACTTTTATTCATGCATTCAACTGCCTCGACATCAAGCTTCTCGGCTTATATCTCTATTAAGGCATCTAACTATCTTTAGATCGAGCTACTCAGCCTGCCTACCTATTCAGGCATCTTATTGTCTCAACATAAAACTTCTCAGCTTGCCTATCTACTCAAACATCCTGCTACCTTTACATTGAGCCCTGCAACTCATTCCTATATTAGCCTTCAGTCTAACTCTAATATATAGAGAGTGGATAAATCTTACCATGCTAAGATCACTTATCTACTCCCTTAGTCTGCTCCTCGATATGCTCGGATCAAACTAAGGAGTGAGGGACCTTTGATAAGGAATAAATATGAAGATCTAAAGTTGGACATCATGCTCCTCAAGCCCAACCTTGGATAATGAGCCTTATAGGCTTAGAGTGGGGGAACAAAGGCCCAAATAGGCCATAGCTCGAGGATAGCATTCTGAGACCCAGGATCAGAGACAGTATTCACATAAAATACCTTCGAGTTTAAGCTCCTTCAAATTCTAGCTCCTTCATATAGGCACCAAATTTGATCCATCGCCCCACACTAGCAATACCTTGAGCAACCTCCAAAGGATGAATCTCATAAAGATCCTCCAAAGGTCAAGCCTCAAGAGATCTTTCGACGGCCGAATATGAGCAGCTCACTTGGCTCTTGCCTGACGAGGAGCTTTAATGGATCTTCACCCAAGTAAAAGTGATTCATTTCATAATAGACAATGGACATGGTACACTAAAAAATCACTTTTCTACAATACACAAGTACAAGCATAGTGTCAGAAGACCTACACAAAAAGACGACTTGTCCTATCAATTCAGATTCTTCTCCTTTCCATCATTAAGAGGTTACCACCAATCTACATATTATCATGTGCTGGTATAGTTGAGTCAGGATAAAAGGAAAAAATTATAGATATATGCAATAAGTTTTCCCTCATTAAAAATCACATTTTATTTCAAAATTGATCAATTTTTTTTGAAAAATTCTAAAAAATAAAGTTAGTGATTTACATATAAAAAAATATTGTTAAATTCAAACTTCATACTTTAATATTAATTTTTCATCTTTTAAAGTCAAAAAATTATCTCGAACTTAATCTTATACAAAAAAAATCAATCACACTTCTTTAATGATCTCCGTATCATTTCCATGTTAATTTTTAGTTATTGAATTTCTTTTTAGCTAGACTTCAACGACCCACGACTCATCACAAACTTACAATGGGATTCACATCTACAAAAATGAATAAAATTCGTCAAACTATCAAATTCTTCATTTATACAGTTGCTATAATAATTATGTTTCCAACAGATCATGGAATGAGAAAAAAAAATAAAAAATTGAGAACTTGCTTATATTCTTCGATGTTGTGATTGATGGGTTCTTTAATTTTGGGGTAACCTTATGTACTGCATTTGTATCAATCAATAACTTGGAAGCAATAACATGTGGTTGGTAGCTAATAATTAAGAATTTAAATAAAAAGGTGTGAACCACTTGGTCTCATTGCTTGTGCAGCAGGTGTCTATAAAATGTTGCTTTAATTTATTTTAAATATCATAAAATTTTTGTCTATATTTTCTCATTTCATCATCCACAAGGGAATGCGATCTAAAAATTATTAACTAATATTTAGTTTCACGTCTCTTTTTTCTTTATATGATATTTTTTTTATCCACATAATATTATTATGAAATATTAATATTATTATTTTATAAATTTACCTTATAATAAAACTTGAATTCACACAATTAATCTAATATCAATGTAACCATTACATTTTAACTGTGATTTAGACTAACACATTGCAACAGTAATTTACAGACTTGTCTAAAAGTTTTGACAATAATAATAATAATAATAATAAGTTGGTGTTGTTTTTAGAATCCAGATGGGAAAATTGGAAAAGATTGATGTTCATTTTTATTTGAAGTCAACCTTCCTCACCCATCCTGTGTTTCAAATCTACACTCAATTGAATGGTTCAAAAAGACCAAACTACCCCTTTTCATATCTAATAGTGTTAAATCATATTCTACCCTATTGTAGAGTACTATGAGTCAAGTAGTAGAAGACATGTTATTTTCTATATCCACGTCATAACATTCCTTTATGCAAATATCATGAAGTAAATGCATTAAATGCAAAATTAGGAATAAATGAAACATGTAACCCAGGGACGGAAATCTCATAACCAAAAAAATTATATTAATTTATAAAAAAAAATTATTTAATTTATTTAAATACCATTTTCTATATAAAATTAATTTTCAGTTCATTTAAAATTAATTAAAATTATTGTTAATTTATAAAAAAAAATTATTTAATCTATTTAAACTTAATTTTTCAGGTAAAATCAATTTTTATCTCACTTAATATTAATTTTTTAATTTTAGTTCTATATAATTCAAAGGAGATACTGTCTAGAGTAGATAGTTTATTATAAAATAAATTTTTAATAAATAATTTATAAAAATTAACATAGTATTATTTTTTACTTTAAAATTAAATAAAAATAAAAATAAAAATAAATAGCATAAAATGAAATGGAGAGCTATCATCATCAGCACAAACTATAGTATAAAGTTAGGCAAATTTGGACTTATGTAGTTGTATAACTGTAAATACTCGTAATGAGAAGGGCAATTATGTCATTTTAATAGGAATAATAGTCTTTTTTGGCTCTATTTAATGCTCACTAATGGCCATCTATTTGTAAATATGAATTCACTCTTAAAATTTTTGTTGCTTATTATTTATCATAAAATCGAGATTCGATAAAGAAATTAAAGTATGAAAAATTCAAGAGTTGCAATTCTTGTGATTTTGATTATTGTTTGTGGTGAGCTCTCAAGTTGTCGCCAACTCCATAAAAGAAACATAGAAATTGAAGATCAAACAGAATTTTCTTGGCATTTTCCTGCAGAAGCTCCTCAAGAATCTACCAAAGATGAGATCAACTCTGTTGTTTATGGAGTTTCTTTTAGAAGGGTTCCAGAAGGACCAAACCCACTTCACAATTGATTTCTTTCTTCTTCTTCTTCTTCTTCTTTTTTTTTTTGGATGATTTTTTGTATGATTTTATATAGTTGAAAAAGAAAATTAAAAACCAAATTTTGATAGGAATTTTCCAATTTTATATAATTTTATTCATATTTAGATCATGGACATATATAATTGCACAAAAAAAAATTCAAGAATTTGAATCATGTAATTTTCTTAAGTTGCCTAATTTTTTTTTATTATTTGTTTTAAAGTTATGCAGTTGCATATTTATTTATTATTTTTATGTGTCATATTAACTATAAAAAAATATTAATTATTAAAATATTTTAAAAAATTATGCTGTGATACATAAAAAAAATAAAAAATAAGACATATAATAAAACTGAAAATTCATATTACTAATATTAATAATAATGAAATGGATTAGAATAATAATTAAGAGATTATTAAAATTGGTTCAAACACCAATTAATTGCAATTGAGATTTGGAAGTATTATATTGTGTTCACAAGAGTAGTTAATCATCATACATCAACTATTGGCTTATTTGTTTTGAATTTATTATATATTTTGTTTTAGTAGGCTTTGAGGGTGGGGTAAGAGTTGTAATTGCTATAGTGCACTCGTAGATATATTTTTCTGAGAAAAAAATATTATTTTCATTTCATGTGAATTATTTTTATTTTTTAGTTGTTCTCCCCATGAGGTCGAAACTACATATTTTATAAGGATTTCAAGATGTCACTTTCACTATTAAAATACTGATCAGTCTCGATTGATACTCAACAGAAAGAATTATTAATGATAAGGAGAATTTTTTTTTTTTTTTTTTTTTTTTTTGTGGATCGATCTTATTCAAATTTAAATTATCTAAATTTTTAGATATCAAGCAGTTGTTAAAAAAAATATCAATTAATCTTCTTGTTTAGTAAAAACATGTGTAAAAGATTCATTATTTTGACTCTTTAGCTAAAATAGAGAATAAGATTTAAAAAAATCTCATTTAAAGTACTTTTTATTTTGACTATTTTTCTAAAATATTATTAATTAAATAATGAAATAAAGTGAAATAAAAAATATTATTGGAATATATATCATTTTTGAAATAAATTACAATAAAGAGTTGAATTATTTATAATACAATGAAAAATAAAATAGAGAGTGTTATTGGAGATGGCCTAATATTAGAATCTCTACTCAGAATAAAAATTTTAAATTTTAATTGGAAGCAAAATTAAAAAAAAAAAAAAAACAAAAAAATCCATTATATATAGGAGCATGAAGGTTAATTGCATATGCAACAACCTTCTATATATAAGTACAATTTATTTCTTATATGAATAGACGTGATGGCTAACCAAAGAAGTTAAAAGATTGTCTGGCTATTGCTTTTTCAGAAAAATAAAGCAATTTTTATGTTGTTAGAAAAAATATTTTAAAATTGAGTTTGATTATTTAAAATTTTTATAACTAGAATAATATAAAATGAATTACAAAAATAAATAATAAATTTTAATAATTTCTGGTAAAAAAATTTTAATTTAATAACTTTTTTTCAAAATAAACTCAAAACAATAATATACTAAAACTCTTAAAGAAAAGGGTGCAAGTAAGAAAGAGGCACAGTTCTACAAGTTGGCAATTATTTTTTAAAATAATTTTATATTATTAAATAATATTTTAAATTTATCATGAAAATTAAATAGAGAAAGCACACTAAAATATCATGTGATTTAACATTTTATTTTAAATAGGACTGTAATTTTTTTTTTTACTGATGTGTATATTATAAATAATAAATCGATGTGTTAAATTATTATTGATTAATCTATAATCAGACGTAATTAATTACATTCACCTAAAAATTTCTTTCTCAATATAATGAGATTTTAGAACTTGATGAACCAATGCTGAAAATATACACAATTTCTTTTTTCTTACTTTGGGTTTTAACTTTCAGTTTTAAGCCAATATGTAAAAGCATCTTCTCTTCCAATTTCATCTCCAAATTGTTTGCTTTTGCTTATTATAATGATGTTTGTGTTCTGCTGCTGCTTCAAGATATTTATTAATGAGCATAAATTTTAAAATGAAATTTAATTAAAAATAAAAATTAAGAATATACGTTAAAAAAATGCTTGCACAAAATATAATATTTTTATTTTTTAAATGCTTAAAAAATGTTGATATTAATCTTTATATATATTTAATTAAAATACATTTTAAAAAATGTTCAAGACATAATATAAATATAAATAAAATATGTAAATGTCAAAAGAAATTATTTATACAAATGGAATTTAAAAAATAAAAATACAACATTTTCATTGTATTATTAGTATGTTCTCTAAGTCACTTTTTGTCACATCTCCCACTTCAGGAAATGTGATGATTTTAGGGTATAAGTAAATATAAAGTCTCCTAAATCCATGAAACCCATATGCATTAATTTTTATAAAAATTTCGCTATAATTTTTTCATATTTTCATATTAATATCCGGGATCCATGTTCCACTCTTCATTAATTTCAGTAACACATCCTACATAAGAAATAACACTTATATATCTCCATCCTTAACCCTCGAATCTATCACATGACAAACAATTTTATCTCAACACTTCAATATATATTAAACCATAGTCTTTTATCTATTTTTACTACTTATAGCATACTGTATATTTTACATTAAGTTAGTTAAAACTGTTCATAATTACATATATTAAATTATTACTATCACTACAATCCAACAACTATTAACCATGAAACTCTACTGAAGATTAACAAAAAGAATTTACATAGATAAAAGGGGTTCCCAGCTCTGGAGGAGAATATAGTTGGAACCGTAACTATATACTGATCCCTAAAAAAAATGCAAACCACAAATAGGTGAGATAATACTCAGTGAATAACACATATAACACTCCCCTTGGCGAGGTTAAGTTATAGGAAGAATAAAACAAAATAACAATAAATGAATAAAAAAGATTAGAAATAAATAAAAATAACAATCATATAATTAAATGAGAATATAGCCACTATAATCCAATTATGATAGCATTTATGTCAAGGTGGTTCTCAATGAAACAAAATGATTAAAATGGTAATTATTCACATAGAACTTGTTTCAAATAAGTATGTTGAGCCAAATGCTCATATAGCAATGATAGATAGCAAAATTCATTGAAATATAGACAAAGGCTATAATCCGATAACACGTCTTTCACTGAAGTCATACGATTGATCAGACCGCACGATTAGGACCATAACCCTCTCCTAACTAGGATATCACTAAAAACATTGTGCATAATGCCTGATGTAAAAATATCTACTCTGTCGGAAAAATAGTTATGTTATTGTTCACATATAGGGTGTATAGCAATATCAATCTCAATAATCACTGAAAGGTTCATTTTTATAAATTTCATAAGCAAAAAAATGTAAATGGTGAATCAAACAATTATAGAACATTTAATGAGAAGGTTTTGGTTACACAATAAAATTTCAAGAATGATAAGAATTGAACAAAATATAGCACGTATGATTTTGGTCCAAAATATATAATGTGATTCCAATGGCTATCATTGATGTCCATATGATAATTAATTCATATTTAAGATCAAGTGATGAGGCTATAATGTAATAAAGATTAATCTTATCCATATAACAAAAATTGGGTAACATCTAAAAATATTACAAAGAATTTATTTCCAATGATACAAAGATGTCTATGGCCTTGAAGGGTTCAATTAATGAATTTAGATAGCAATAAATAGTAATAGCAATATACATATGAGACACATAAAGTTTGGCCATGGCAAAGACAATGAGCTTGGAAGATTAATAACCAATGTAAGGTCAAATAAGGTAAGATGATATATTTGTTACTCACTTTTAAAAACAAAAATCAAAATGAACTTCTTTATCTAGCACAAGCAAAAGGGGTGATCAAATGGTTCTCCATCAACCTTTTTTTTCCCTTGTTCTTGGAAGCTATAACAAATATAAATTCAATTTAGAGTCCTACTCATCACAAAATTGTATTAAACGAACTTGATACAAAAATTTCTTAAAATCTTCTAAATTTTTATGGTTTCCTCTGTTAAAATATGATTATTAAATTGTTTAGCCATATTTTTAGGAATTAGTTAGTTGTTATTGATAAAATAAAGTTCCTGATCTTTAGGAGATTATCTACAGTAGTTGCAGATTTTTAGCTAGCTTTTCTCTTTAAATTACAACTGCTTGTACTTCTGATCAATCATTGAATAAGAAAGTTCAATCTTTGCTTCACTTAGTCTCATCTTCATATTTTGTTATTTTGTCTCTTTAAACTTTTGTTGTTTTTCTCTATTTTTGATTTGTATTGATTATTTCCATTGATAAGCAGTAAGTTTGGTACAACTTAGTGGTATCAGAGCATCGCTCCTTCTTACAATTCAAAATGGCAACCAATGGTCTGAACCAACAGCAATTGATGATCCCCATATTCAAGGGTGACAACTATGACTTCTGGAGCATCAAAATGGAGACTTTGTTTAGGTATCAGGACTTGTGGGATCTGGTTAAGGAGGGCCTACCTGAAGATGAGGATGATGAAGTAAGGCTGAAGGAGATGAAGAAGAAGGAAGCAAAGGCACTTTTTCTTTATTCAACAAGGGCTATATGAGTCAGTCTTCACTAGAATTTCAGATGTAAGATCAGCAAAGATTGCATGGAATAAATTAAAAGAGGATTATCAAGGATCAGCAAGAATCATAAAAGTGAGGTTACAATCACTTCGAAGGGAATTTGAGATTTTATTCATGCAAAATGGTTAGTCAGTCTAGGAATTCATGACCATAGCAAAGGCAATTGTTAACCAGATGAAGGCTTTTGGGGAACATGTATTAGAAGAAATGGTGGTGTCCAAAATACTGAGGAGTCTAACTAAAAAATATGACCATGTGGTGGCAGCAATAGAAGAATCCAAAGACATGGAAGATCTCTCTTTCGATGCCTTGATGGGGTCATTATTGGCTCATGACATAGGATCAACAGATCTGCAGAAAAGATGGAGGAGAAGGCGTTTCAGGTCAATTACGACGCTACACATAATTAAAGAGGTTCTAGGAGAGGGAATGGAAGAGGAGGCAATCAAGGCAAAGGAAGAGGCAGAAGTTCCTTTGAAGAGAAAAGAAAATGCTTCAATTGCAACAAGCTGGGACATCTTGCAAGGGATTGCAAAGTCAAGGTGAACCAAGCTGAGTTTGTTGATGCAGAAAAATAAGAATAATATGAGGAGTGTTGCCTATTCATAGCTCACGAGAAACTAAGTCAAGGCAGAAAATCAACATGGTTTATTGATAGTGGTTGTTCCAATCATATGACTGGAAGTAAGAGCATGTTCAAAGAGCTAAATTAATCTCAAAAGAGGATGATTAGTCTAGGATACAACTACAAAATACAAGTGGAGGGAAAATATATAATTCTCATTAAAACTAAAGAAGGAAGGACTAGATTAATTAAAGATGTACTATATGTTCCCCAATTGGCTCATAACTTAATAAGTGTGGGACAACTAGTGAAATCTGATTTTTTTGTTTTGTTTAATGAAGATGCATGCATTATTAGAGAAAAGAGTAGTGGACAACTAATTGTGCAAGTATCAATGATTGAAAACTCAATGTTTCCTTTTGAGGCTTCTGAAATGGAGGAATTGAGCATGTTAGATAGCAGCTCATCTGAACTTTGGCACATAAGATATGGCCATTTGAATTACAGAAGCTTAAGGGAGATGTCTGAAGCAGGAATGGTAGTTGGACTTCCCAAAATCAATGACAAAAATAAGTATTGTGAAGGATGCATTATGGCTAAACATAGTAAGAAGTCATTTCCTAAAGAAGAAGCATGAAGGGCTACTGAAGTATTAGAGTTGTTGCATATGGATCTATGTTGACCCATGAATACTAATTCTTTAGGAGGAAGTAAGTACTTTATGTTGTCAGTTGATGACTTCAGTAGAATGTGTTGGATTTTCTGTCTCAGGTTAAAATCAGAAACCTTTGAGACATTAAAAAAAAAAAAAAAAAAGCTCAAGTGGAGAAGCAAATCAACAAGTCTATAAAAGCCTTGAGATCAGAAAGAGGAGGTGAGTTCATTTCAAAAGAGTTTAACCAATTTTATGAAGACGCAGGAATAAGGAGGGAGCTTACAACACCCTATACTCCAGAACAAAACGGAGTGGTGGAAAGGAAGAATAGGACTGTGGTTGAGATGGTTATGCATTGAGGAACTCTCAAGATAGAAGAAAATTGGATGACAAGTCTGAGAAAAATATATTTATTGGGTATAGCTCTGAAAGTAAGGCTTATAGGTTATTTAATCCAATAACACAAAAAGTTTTCATCAGTAGAAATGTCAAGTTTAGTAAAGAAGAAAGCTGGAATTGGAAAGGGAAAGAGAAGAAACAAGCACTTCAGTTCAAGGATGAAGAATCAGGAGAGGAAGAAGAAGAAGTAAGAACTCAAACAAGTATACCACCTAACAGTATACCAGCATCTCCAGCAAGCTCAGGAGAAGAAAGTAGTCAAAGAACAAAATAGACAACAACATCTAGCTCAGAGGAGACACCTCCAAGGAAAATGAGGTCCCTGAGAGACATATACAAGTCTTGTACTTTTGCTCTATTCACAGTAGACCCAACCAGTTATGAAGATGCAGTTGGAAGAATAGAGTGGGAGGAAGCCATAAGAGAGGAAATTGAGGCTATTGAAAGAAACCAGACTTTAGAATTATCTGAACTACCACAAAGTAAGCAAGCAATTGGCTTAAAGTGGATTTTTAAAACTAAATACCATGCAGATGGGAGAATTCACAAGCACAAAGCCAGGTTGATAGCAAAAGGCTACTCTCAAATTTCAGGAATTGATGTGGGAGAGACTTTCTCTTCTATAGCAAGGTTTGAAACAGTTAGATTGGTTTTGGCAATGATAACTCATAAAGGATGGAAAGTACATCAGTTTGATGTAAAATTCACCTTCCTAAATGGAGAGCTCACAGAGGAAGTTTATGTCACTCAACTTGAAGGCTTCATGTTGCAGAACAAGGAGGACAAGGTCTATAAGCTTCACAAAGCTTTATATGGATTAAAGCAGGCACCTAGGGCTTGGTACTTGAAAATTCATGATTATTTCTTGCAACGTGGGTTTATCAGGAGTAGTAGTGAACCCACTTTGTACAAAAAAAGAATGGAGTAGCAAATAAGTTGGTTGTTTGTCTATATGTAGATGATATGGTGTTTTGTGGCTCAAACAACATAATTGTCTTAGAATTTAAGAAGACAATGAAGAATAAGTTCGAGATGACAGATTTGGGTTTGCTAAATTATTTATTAGGGATAGAAGTTCAGCAAAATGAAGAAAGCATCTTCATTAGTCAAAAAAAATATGCCATCGATATGATTAGCAGGTTAAATTTGGAGAAGTGTAAGCCTTGCGCAACTCATATGAATGTGAATGAAAAACTACAAGCCAAAGATGGATCAGTAGAGGCAAAAGGGAAATTGTACAGAAGTCTAGTTGGAGGGCTTATTTATTTAACCCACACTAGGCCTGACATTGCTTTCCCTGTTGGGGTAGTATCAAGATTCATGCACAATCCATCTAAGCACCATATGGGTGCTATGAAAAGAGTCTTCAAGTATGTAGCAGGGACAATAGGCCTTGGGATTATGTATAAAAGAAAGTCAGAATTCAAGTTGATAGGCTACATTGACAGTGATTAGGCAGGTTGCGTAGAGGATAAAAGAAGTACATCTGTGTATTGCTTTAATGTAGGTTCTAGAGCAGTAGCTTGGAGTTCAAAAAAGCAATCCACGGTTGCCCTTTCCACATGCGAGGTTAAGTATATAGTTGAGGGAACAGTAATCAAGTGTGATAGTGCTTCAGCCATAGCACTTAGCAGAAATCCAATGTTTCATGGTAGATCAAAACACATAGAGATCAAACATCATTTTGTAAGGCAACTGGTGGCAAATAATGAAGTGAAGCTGGACTTTTGTTACACAGAAGAACAAGTGGCAGATATAATGACAAAAGCATTGTCAGGAGAGAAGTTTGAGGCACTAAGAGCAAAACTTGGCTTAACCAAATTTAGAATCAAGGGGGAATGTTAAAATGTGATTATTAAATTGTTTAGCCATGCTTTTTGAGGAATTAGTTAGTTGTTATTAATAAAATAAAGCTCTTGATCTTTTGCTGATCTTTAGGAGATTATCTGCAGTAGTTACAGATTTTTAGCTAGCTTTTCTCTTTAAATTACAACTACTTGTACTTCTGATCAATCATTGAATAAGAAAGTTCAATCTTTGCTTCACTTAGTCTCATCTTCATATTTTATTATTTTGTCTCTTTAAAATTTTGTTGTTGTTCTCTATTTTTGATTTGTATTGATTGTTTCCATTGATAAGCAGTAAGCTTGGTACAACATCCTCTAAACATTTATCTTCTTAGTACAAAATCCTCTAAATATTTGTCTCTGGAAGCCTTGACTAATTTGGTCATATCTTGAGTTTCCCTTATTCAATTATATAATTTTTTTTTCTAGTGAAACTAGACAAATAAGACTCCAACATATCCAAAATTTAGATAATTCTAGGTACCACATTATTTATAGTGAATTTCTAAACCTTGCCTATTATCCTGAAATTTCCATCCGATAGAACCTACTATTTTCATTGCAACTCATTCTATACATATCCAATTTCCATTATGTTTTCACAGGAATTTAGCTAAGATATAATGGAACAACTTTCGTGTTTTGAGATTTTTCTAATTCAGATATTAATGCTTTTAAATTTACAGCATACAGAAGTTTCACAATTTAGAGTTTAATTATGAGTCAGCATCACTTATGATCACATATCTCCTTAGTCACTTGATATTTTGTAGAAATTTTTCAGTGGCACTTAATTAAGATATAAAGCTATAACTTTTATGTTTTATACATTTGCAAATTGTCTCGTTAAAGTCATGAGATGACTGCTCCAAATTTCTGTTAAGTTTCAGAAATTTTACAATTTTTAAAATTTCAGAATTTCTCTACTACCTATATGCTTTTCTAACTTCATTCTAACTTTTATTAATTTATTTACTTAAAATTTCTTATATAACACAACCTTACTCAAACCCTAGTTCAATTATCTATTAATTCATATAAGCAATAATTCTATTTTAATTTGAACAAATGAATAGCTAAATTAAAGTAAGGAAATTACCTTGTGTTTGGTGAAATCCTTCAAACGCCCTTGAACTCTATTACAAGCAACCCTTCCTTACTTTGTTCCCTTTCTTATCTTAGCTCTATAAATAAATTATTTTCATCACTAACTACTCTAGGCTTGTCGCTAATTTGATTAAATGAAGGAAAGGGTAAAGATTTGGAGACTAAAATTGAAAAAGATTTCGGTAGAGCTTGGTTGGATGGTTTGGCCACAACCAAAATGGGTGCACTAAATATTCCTTTTCATTTTCATTTATAGAGTTTTATTTAATTTTTGAGCCAATAAGTGAATTAAGAAATAATTAAAAGAAAAGAAATTAAATTGACTTATGATATAAGCATGATGATATCATAAATCACATTTAAATTAATTTTATTTTTTTGTGGTAATTTATTTACACAAATGAAAAAATATAAATTATTCATAAGAAAGCTTGGTGTTAGAAGCTCCATTTGGCCGGGCATTGTTGGCAAAGAATTGATTTTTTGTGTCACTTAATTGTACTTAATTACCATTTTTCTTATATTTGTTTCATCTCACTCACTTCTATTGAATTATTAGGCACCCTATAATTGTTTCATTCTCCTTGACATATTTTTATTTTAGTCACTATTTTCTTAGATTGATGTAGGAAAAATAAAATCAGACATTGGATTTTTCTATAATTTATTAAAAATCTTTTTTTTTAGGTGTTGTTCAAATTAAATTTTCCTTTGAATAATATTTGAGTTGTTTTCACTTGTTATTCACTAATTCTTCCTCTTTTATTAGCTATTATAATTCCCTAAAATGCCCTAGGATTCTATTTAAGTTATTTATAATCACTTACAATACATCTACTTTAAAAAAAAAAAAAAAACTCACCCGATCAACGTTTTTAAAACTTTTTCTTAAAATCGCTTATGAAACAAAGATTGGGTTATTACACTTTTTGTTTTTGGTATATAAATAAATAAGAAAAGAAAAAAGAAAAACCAAAACATTAACTTAAAAAGAAAAGCCAATAACACTAAAAAAATGGAATTTTATGTAAGATATGCAAATAAAAAAATTAATGAGACGTAAAATCAATTTAAAAGAAAAAAAAATAATGAAAATAAAATTTACTTAAGAGTGTTATTATTTATTTCTCATTATGATGAATTAAGTTATATATTAAATTTAATTTCTATTTTAAAAAATGAAATAAAGATTTATAAAAATTAGAAGCATTTAGAATTCAAGCTTACAACTTTTTCAACTCCATTTGCCACTAACAATTTCAAGCTCTGCAGGCCCAGTAAGAAATAATATTTTTTTCATAAAATTTTTATTTTATTTTCTCTTTGCAATTAACTTTTTACTTGATCAATTTATTCAAATAAGAGTAATAATTTTTAATTTCTTAATTTTTATAAATTTGATTAAATTTTTTTTGAATATATCATAATTTTAAGAAGCATTCAACAAACAATACTAAAAAAATTAAATATTGTAAGAAAATATTAATAATCCAAATAATAATTAGTGTAATAAATTAGAAATATATTCTGCAAAAAAAATTGGTAAGTTGCTACATTGATATAAATTGGTAGACCTTTTTTGGTTTGTTAACAAAAAGTGAAAAAATGAAGATAGTTAATAAAGCCATCCTTTTTTTTTTTTTTTTAAACCCATTGAAGACAATCAAAGTTTAAAAAAAAAAAAAAGTATCGAGCTATCAAATGTGAGGTATGAAACTATCTTCCTACCGCCAGAGGAATGTTCATACTTGCAAGTTTCTAAAATTATAACTCAGAAAGGATACTAATGCTATCCCAATAGGCACAGAATGCAATGGTAACTGGTGACACATGATCATTTGAGAAACAATTCAAAATATTACATTTGTTACTGAGCAGATCAAAGGTCTTGCATGATTAGGCTAAAATTATGAACTCCCACCCATTCCATCTCTGTAACTCTGCAAGTTCATCTTATGTATTTAGAATATAGAAATTTAATAACTTCCAACTCCACAACATCGTAGACCTATATAAGGGTCGGGTCTGAATTTGAAAAAGTCAAATTTTTCAAAGACGCAATCTGCCCGACCCACAATTTCCTTCACAAATTGAAGCCCAAGACCTGACCCACAAGCATATCTATGACAGTCCATATATAATATGATCATCTGCAAATGCCCACCTTAACGAACTCCATTTAGCTCAAAAGTACTAGGAACCAATATTTTGAAAAAGCTCTGGTAGATGTGCATTTGTAAGCTTTGTCCTCTTGCTGATCTCATGCTTCTTCTTCTTTGTCTTTGGCTTGGATGAAACACCCTGCACCTGGGCTGCTGCCCTCCTCTTAGCTGTATTAGTGGCAGGCTTCATGCCATTCTTCTGTAGATCCTTCTCAATGTCAAGCATATCACGAGGTAATTCAATCCCCCGAAAGAGCTGCTTAAGGTCATCATCCACCTTATAATTTGCCCTGGGGTCATTCGGGTATGCAATGTCCTCCTGCGAATCAAAGTTTGATAGCAACCAAATACTCCCAGCAGCCTTCAAAGCCTACAAAGGTGATGATTTTTACAACCCTCAGTTTAGGAATACAACTAAATTTTTTTAGTTAATTTTAGAATTAGGGATGACTTGAGTGTCAATGGCTTATCAAACACAATCATACAACAAGAAACGTTACAATACTAGAGAATAAAAGGCATCCTCAGTGAACGAGGCTCGCTGCCTTGCAACTGTTGAGTGAAGTCATACATCATTCGCACACTTACCTCTTCATTTTTTGCAAAGAGACTGTTTCCATGATCTTCTGATTACAAAGGAAGCAACCTTACGAAACTAAGATTAATTATTCTGATTAAAACTTAAATCTTTGCCCAACTTGTTAAGTCAGCAACTTTATTCCCAAATCAAAATACAGTATCAAACACCCATCAACAATACATTGCATACCCATCAGTGGAAGGAAGAATAGGAACAAAGAAATGGGAAAATCTAAGGAAAAACCCGAGGAGAAGACAAAAAATTTAACTCAGATATTAAAGAAAATGATTTAGAGAATCAACAATTAGAGTAAACTTTCTCCTTTCAAATAAACAAACTTTTTTTCACTATTTTTTTTTTTAAGTAAATCAGCCTGGCCAACAAAAGCTAGGCTGATGATAGGAAGAATGGAGATATAATGGAACTATTCAAATGTTAGGAATGTGTGGGGTGTCATCAAAACCAACTTTAATGCAAATGGTATTAAACCAGTTCACCTTCTCAGATTTTTGCTTCAACGAATTTAGGGAACATCAAATTTTTCTTCATTGATAGTTTGTTCAATCAAATGGAAAATTGGACGAAAATGTATGAGATCACAAAATAAGTAGCAGCATTTCATGATTAGATATACCTGTAAATCTTCCATCACTGTTGGGTATGCATCCTTGAGATCAATGACAGCAATGCCCTCAGGAAATCTCCGTATCAAGTGAATTAGTTGATTCTTGTCCTTCAAATCATGCTTGGACTACAAACAATTGAAAACCTAGAATGTCATATTCCATGAAAGGGGAAAGAAGTTATTACAACAGCAACAAGGATTTAAAGACTAATCCAAGATTGTGCACACTTATTAGGGTTTGTAGGGCACAAAATATTAACAAGTCACCTTGTAAGAAAAGCGCTTTCCATCATAATTCACTTTTGGGTTGTTCCTCAAACTGTCAAAAACAGCTTTGTTGGATATCACATCAACATAACACGCGTCATTTATTTGTTCTGGTGTATAAGCTAGCCTTGTCTGCAAACACACAAAAACACATGCCATGAGACAGTTAATGGCTTACTGCTTCTCAACTTATGCCAGAGAGGTCAAACGACATAAAACCTAAGCTGAGAAGAAAAAGAAGAGTCAAAAAAAGGGGCAAGTGCAAGCAGGGTGGATAGCGAAGCCTGTCATTTGGAACAATACTCCATCAAATTAATGGTTAGCACAGCAAAAGGAAACTCCAAAAAAAATGCAGAAAAAGCCAAGTAAAAACACTAGGATAAATTGTAAAACACCCTCTACGCAGTTTGACAAAACTGCATACTAATGCCTTTCCTTTTTTTTTATATATAAAAAAAAAGAATTAAATAGTCCTTCATTTCTATATAAAAACAATAAAGTTCAATCTTCACAATACCTTTTAGTACCTCATTTTTTTAAGTAGAATAAAGTTTGTCTCTAACCTTATAGACTAGGAAACATTTTAATCCTTCAGCTATAAACTTTCAAAGATAGAGAAGTTATTTTGTCCAACAACTCAAGTACTAAAATGGCATTCAAATAAAATCATAGGGACAAAATATAAAATTAAAAAGTTAAAAAGACCATTTAATTTGCTTTGGAAAAAAAAAAACAAGCATGTTGGTATTTTGTCAAACTTCAAGGGGTTATAATAATTTACTCAAAAAGCTAGTCAAGTATACAATAGTGGGTATTTTGTCAAACTTTCAGGGGTTATAATAATTTACTCAAAAAGATAATCAAGTATGCAATAATGGCAATGGCCATTCTTATAATAATTTAATCAAAAAGCTAATCAAGCATGCAATACTGGCAAGGGCAATGGCAGGATATTTGTTTACAGGGCAATAACTCTGAAAAGTCAGATTTCCTATTTTTTCTTTAATCTCTGGCAAAATACGATTGGGATGATTAGCCATGCAAAATTTAATACTTCCCAATTGGTCCCAGTAATGTTACCAACATCCTTTTCACAACATCAAACATCTCAAAAGAGAACCGAACAAGAAAAAGAGAAAGGAAAAGAAGAAAGCATGTAGTTTCTAATATACAATTAGTTCAATTTTTATTTTTTATTTTTTTCATAAAGAAAACATAGAAACATCAAAAATAAAGAAAAGTTCAGGGAGGACAAAATCTTAGTACATGGAACAACAAGAGAAATTTTCTTCCTATTATTCTAGAACATAATCTCATTATCCCTGACTTGATAAGAATAATAGGATGAAAATTTCTCTCTGTTTCCTTTTCTAATCCTTTGACAAATCCAATTATCCTTAAAAATTGAAAAAAGGATAGTACAAGCAACAGGAAGTAACATTGTTTTGAAGACTGAATAGGCAAAAAAAATATGTTGCTCCATCAATTCTGGGTAACCCATTATGAACACCATCATGTGATATAACTCAAGCCATCATAAAAATAAAAATATAATAAGAAAAGGATCTTAGAATTGAACCTCTAACAACAGGTCTATAACACGCTTGATTTGAGCTCCAACGGGGGCTTTTCGAATACTGTGGATGTGTTGGAGTCTCTCTGTATCATTTGAAAATTTAACAGGTGGACCTGTAGTCCTTGGATTTGTTGATGCAGCTAAAGGTACAGGTTTTTGAGCTGCAGTGGATTTAGAAGGCCCCGCTTTGGCTGCAATGCTGGTGAGAGTTGACTGGCACTTCTCTTGCTGCTTCTTGAATCTATCTAATTTTTCTTGCAGCGCCATCTATGCCTAGAAACATCCACTTCAATATTCAATATAAAATACATAAAAATAAATAAAAGTACCATTAAATCCCACCCTCTTATCTCTTCTTTTTTTTTTTTTTTATCTAGAAGAGAGAGAACATAAACATTCAGTAAGCCAAACTAATTTTTTAGCAAAAACAAATATGAAGAGCAATGTAATAGCAAAAGTTCGAGAATTTGTGCTTTCAACACTGTTACATAGTGTTTGGATTAAATGATAATGAATTCATTCCAATTGTAAATGAATTCTAATGTTCATTTGCAAATTCAACTACTGTTGATCTAGTCAAATTTATAACTATAACATTAAAGATTTAGACTTCATTTGTAAATTCTACCAAATTCATCATACTGTTTGGTATAAATCCATTTCATAAAAAATGAATTCTATAGTTAATCCAAACATGAAAATTCATTTCAAATTCAGAATTCATTCACAATCTCTATCATTTGATTCAACTATCACGATTTCATGAACCGAACAAACCCTAAGTCTTTCACACTAGCAAAGTCCCTAAAATTTCTGTCACAATTCAAATCAGAATCAAATTTAAAAAAAAATGAATAATAAAAAAAATAAACCGAATAAAAGAAATAAATACCTGAAATTAACAAGGATCAGATCTAATGACTCCGTTAACGTCCTTGGAATGTCGATAACCGTTTTATAAGCGATTTCAGCAACGACCAAAGGAGCTTGTCGTTGCCTTAGAGAGAAAGAGTGTCGCCGTCGCTGCCACTGCGGCTGCCGTAGGAAACGCTAGGCTGCTACAGGTCGCCGGCCGGTCGTCAATAGAGAGAAAACGACGGAGGGATAAGGCGGCTGTGACCGAAAATAAAACAAATTTAAGATGGTTTTAAGGTTCTCCGTGTTTTTAAATAGCCCAAGGCAAACATATATATTGTTAATTTTATTTTATTTTTTATAATTTTTGCTAATTATTTTAAATTCTATGTTCTATTCATTTATATTTTTTATAAATATAAAATTTTATTATTTTAAATCACATCCTATATTTTTTTTATAATTCAAATAATACATTACAAAATGTTAAGAAATATTAAAAAGATCTAAAATATTTTTAATAATTAAATAAATATTAATTGAATATTTATTTTTCATTAATACAATATATCATTTATAAGATAATACAGTAGGATATATATATTTTATTAATTATAAAAATAATTAATTAATTAATAATTTATTAATTTAAAGAGAGTATTTATAATATAATAAATATATATTTAATCAATTAAAAACTCATTTTATTTTATTAATTTTATATAAATTTAATATGAATTAATTAATTATCAATTAAATATAAATTAAATGAATTAAAAAAAAATTATGCATAATTAAATATAAATAAAATAAAATGAAAAAGAACATGTGAATATAATTACTTCAATTTAATGTAATTTTTAGAATTATATTTTAATAAAATATCATAATCTATTATATATAATTTTTTTTTAAATTATTAATTTATAATCGATTTTTCTATCTACTACCCTAAAATAGATATGATCATGATTTCGAAACTGTCGATTTGAATTTCAAAATTAAATGAATCCAAACCGAAATCTTAAGAGGCGATTTTAATGATTTATTTATTTTTTATTATTCAAAAAGAATTATAAACTGATGTTTTAGAAAAATTTATTTGTTTTCAATTTATTTATCTCATACATCATAAAGATTTACATGTTTTACAAAATAATTCTAATCATAAAGAAATAAATTTAATTACATAAAAATAAAAATATATTACATATTTAAAAAATAAAATTAATCATTTATGAATAGAATATCAATTACAACAAAGTAGTATACAAAATAAAATTAAAAATTTTGAACAAATATTAATAAAAGAAATTTGTTAAAATATTCCTAATATTTTTCTTATAGTAGAAATCGATGTCTCTGATTTAGAATTTAGTAGTATTCTTAAATAAAAATTATCTTATGGTGCTCAAAATTTTTTAGTTAGATTCCATTCGTGAACATGAAATGATATACAAGCTCAATATTCTACAATTAAAAAATAATTATTTTATATTTAAAAATTTAAAAATAATTTAGTCAATAAAATTTTTTTTATTATGTATTAATTGTTCGGCTGCAAAAAATATTTTAAATAAAAATGTTAAAATATTTGTTTCTAAACACATGTTTGCAAGATGGCAAGCTTTATTATTTATTTTTGATTTTAATATATAATATATTAAAAAGTTTTTCAAACTCTTTATCAGATTTTTTTTACCCCAAAATTTTTTTTAGGGAAAGACTTAGTTTAAAGAAATAAATTTTAAACTCTTATTCAAAAATTTATTTAATGGGCAATCTCATTAAACAAAAAATTATTAGTAAATTCACTTTTACTTTAAATAAATCTTTGAATTATTCAAATATTTTACAAGCCTTATCTTCTACATCTAGACAATTACTAGTTTTAGTCAAAGTTCAACTACTCCTTATATAGACAAGCCTTTATATCAAGTTATTATATTTTTAGAAACAAAATATAATCACCCAAATAGTAATTTTCTCAATATTATTCATATAACTTTTTCTCCCAATTTTAATTTTATTCTATATTCTTTACAACAAACTCGTAAGTTTTATAAATTTATTCTTATTAATACCAATTCTATAGAATTAGAACATAATTTTAATGATAAAGATTTTTCAAAGATTCTTTATTCAAAATGTAAAATTCTTAAAGTTCTTATTTTAAGTGATTGAATTCATCATATATTTATTTCAAAAGCCTTCTCAAAATCCTTTATTTCAAATTCCTTCACTTATCAAGATTATAAAAATACATGCTATTATAAGTTTTATATTCATAAGTTTACTCATTCGTGGTTTATTTATTTATGTAAAAATATAAATACAACATTTTCATCCTGGTTTCAAGAATGATGGATGTATTTTGGTATTAGTCAACAAATATTTCCTCAAAAAATTAGTTTAAGATTTTGAATTATTTAGTCAAATACTTAACCAATTTAATCAAGATAAATTATTAATTTTCACTATTATTTTTGAAATCTCATGAATTCTCACCTGAAATTATAAAATTAAATAACACTATCATTGTCTCTTTGCTCCAAATTTAAATAATTTAATACAAAATGAAACACCTTCTTATCTATAATCAATAACCTACAATACTTAGACTTCTTAACTCATAAGAGTAAAATTCAAATCTCCTTAACCTTAATCTCTAGTGAAGAAGAATATAAAAAATTACTACAAAATATTATTTTAATCTTATATCAAAATGATGAAAAGGAAGTACAATCCTTCTTCACTTCATAAAATGAAGACGATTATTATGAAATAAACGTCAACCATTTTTAATCAACAATATTATTTCAAACTTATCCACAGTATTATTCCAAGATATTTAATATTACAATTTCAAGATTTTACCTCAATATTATTCAAATTTACTTCATCTTTATTTAAGACAATTGTCCATACTGTTTTATTTCAATACACCTGATATCAATTATTTTTACGGTGGTAGAAGATAATATAGTCATTGAGGTTTATCAAGTTATTAAAATTTATCATAATTTAAGAATAATGCAAGTTATTAAATTAGTCAAATTATCTTTTATTCATTTTATCATACGTGTAATGTATTTCCTTTTTTTGTTTTTAAAAGTCAGTCATAAAAAGACAAAAGTTAAAGTTACATAAGAATTGAGCATATTAAATGTCAAGTTACGTGTATAAGTTACTATGTAAAATGACACTTGTAACTTATGTGCCAATTAACATGTTAATAGATTTGCAGTATAAATATGGATATGGATCAATGTAACCATCAACGAATAAGATAGCAGTCCACTCCCTGTACACACAAATCCCTTCATTAAAAAAAATTTACTTCTTTAAGCTAATTTCACTACTCTCAAATTAATTTTAATACTACTTTAATATTATAAATAATTTATAATTTTTATTCCAATTAAATTTATGCACATTTAAATCTTGATTTTCTATATTAATATAAAATTTTTTACACTTTTAATATATTATTAAATTATGCATCAATTATTCAATCAGTCTTCACTTTCGCAATTTAATTAATTACATATTTTTTTATTTTATTTCAATTAATTTATATTTAATTAATTATATTTTTTCATTTCAATTAATTTATAATCAATATAATATATATATATATTTTAAATTTATTTAATTTATATTAAATTAATTATAAAATTATAAAATATAATAAATTTTTAGTTAATTAAATATATATTTATTGAATTATAAATATTGTATTTAAATTAATAAATTATTTAATTAATAAAATTTATGTATTAATTTATAGATATTTTATTGTATATTTATTTATTTTTATATCAAGTGAGGAGGAGAATCATTGTAAATTACACAAAAATCCCTCCCCTTTACATACCCATAGAAGAACACGTGGCCTCAAAATTCGCATTATTGTATAAATTTAAATATACGCCTTTTGACATTTCACTCTGTTCAGACTTCTTACTAGCTTATAATATTACATGTAGTGATAGAGAGAGAACGGAGAGGAAGTAGATACACAACAGTGTTTGATCGCCGGAGATACGCTGGGTTCTTCAAATGTTGGCTGAAGAATCACCGGAGGAGCTTCCTCCTGGCTGGACTGTACAATTCAATGTTCTAAAAACGGGTCGCAAAATTAAGGTGAAGCAAAAAAAAAAAAAAAAAATCTACTGGTTTCATCTACTTTAGGGTTTCTATGCTTCTTGAAGTTGTTTTTTTTTGAATTTTTAGCTACAAGATTTTTTTTCCAGCTTTTAGGATTAGATAGAGGTGCATGGATGCTTAAAGTAATAAACATAATGAGTTGGGTCTGTTGATTTGCTTAGTTTGGGTATCATATAGCGCTTTTGATGGTTTAATTCAGGTCATTGTTCTTTAGAAGGAAAAATTAAAGGTTTTTACTCAAATCAATGGGCTATGATGTTTTGGGTAGTTCATGTAATAGTTTTGATTTTGATAATTCAGATGCATGTTTGTATATTATGTATTTGAAGTTTTGTTTCTTTTTCTTTTTTATTTTCTAAAGGGTTTTGAAGAATATGCTATTTAGTGGAAGAAAATGGTTTGCATGTTGTTGAGTAGCTTATCAAATCCATTAAAAGAACAGAAGATACTGGTCAATTTTGTTGCATGAAGTTAACCAGCAAGTTGAGTTTAATATCTGTGAGGTGGTTGAGAGAGTGTGATTTTGGTGGAATTTGGAAATTATTAAATGTATTAATAAATCTGGAATCAGTCAACTATTGCAACATTGGATTTCAATTGTAAATTTCGTGCTTTTATTTATGGTGACGGGTAATGTTGAAAGGCAATTATAAAACTTTATCTTTGTATTTTTCAAGTCAAGGACATTATTTTGGACGTTTACAAGTATAAACAATTGGCAGTGAGTGTTGCCAATGAAGGCAATGGGAATTGCAATTTATGAATTACTCAGCGAACAAGTAATTAAAATTTTGGTTCTTAGTTATTAATGTGGCCCCAAAGTATCTCTTGAATCGTCACAATGAATGATTCTCCTCCCTTGCTGTATTTTCTTCAGGGTTTCTGTCAGTTTCATGATTTATTAGTCTAGAGGGAACTTGGTTTACATAACCTTACAGCATAATAAAGTCTTGAAAATTGGAGATATGTAATACGTAAATGAATAAGTAATAATGATAAAAGGGAGAGGTATGTACTTGGAAAATGTTAAATTTTTAATTTTTATATGAATGGAGAGTATTAAACACACAAATACATACAACACACATATTGAAATATTTGATACTATCATTACTAAAAAGTTAGAACTAGCCAATTAGGTGATAACCCCTCATCATATATTAAGCTCTTATATTTTTTATCTTATTCAATGTAGAATTATCTTAATACTCCTCTCTCAAGTGATAATTGGGAATGAACATTCAATTGTTATTTGAACTAAACATTTGAAACGAAGTGGCAACACTGGACGAAACATCCATACCGGAAAATCAATAAACCGGACTAAATTTTCTCTGATATCATATTAAATTTTTAATAATTAGGCTTTTTAAATGGGGTTGGATCAACCATTACCAAAATAATTAGAACTAACTATATGAGTGGTTGATTTTTACCATTTACATGTCCATTAATATTTTTATACATTTCCAACGTGGGATTTCTAACATGTCCTCTCGTGACGTACCCACACCACGTTGTTGCGGGTTTCATACACGGGAGCTTCATATTATCCTCACCATATATTAAGTTCTTATATTTTTTATTTCCAATCAATGTGGGATTATCTTAATAGAAAAAGAAAATGTAAATCATTTGCTTTACAATAACTATAATGCTTACAATATATTTGGCCCTTGTAGTATTACGTGAACTCTGGAACTGGTCAAAAATTCTTATCCAAGGATGCTTTTATACGCAATATTAAAGAAAAAAGCACTCAACTTGATCAGTCTCAGCCAGCTAAGAGTTCCATTGGAAGCTCAAAGAATAACCAGCAACATGTGAGTATAAAGGGTGTGACACCTTATGCGTATCTGTCCTTTTGCTCCCTCCATTTCTCCTAACCTTCTATTTAACTGGTTATTGTTACCATTAACAGCTTATAGAATGTACAAATGAACGTCCTGAATGGTTACCTCATGGTTGGATAATGGAATTGAAAACCACTACGAGTGGGAAAGTATACAAGGTATTAAATGCATTCATTTAATAACGAATTTAAATTTTTTAAATGTATTTGTAATGTTGCTTTTATTTAACATTTTTGGATGAAACTTTTCTATTTATGTATATCTACTGACAATTAACAGCTACATGATTAGCATGTTACATGCATATGATATATGCATGAGATTTCAAAATGTTGCCTATAAATACTTTTTGACTTGATTCCAACCCATACTGGTAAAGCTGCTTGGTTTGTCATGTCATTATCAAAATGAATCTCTTTTGGACTAGAAATGTACTCACTTAAAATTTCTTTCCTAAAATGCTCTAGGTGAAGAGACTTATTTGCTTGGATAACTGTTATTCATACGAATCTCTTTTGGACTGTTTTTCTTTTTAGGTGATTTGCTGGGTGCCAAAGGCTAAACTGTGTTAAACAGTACCCTGGCAGAAGATTTTTGAATGCATTTCAATGACAACATTCTGTGCATTTTACTATTAACATTTGAATACTTTTTCCCATAATCAATTTGATGGTATTTTCAATGGCATTGTCTTGAATATGACTGAATTTTCTGTTTCAGTGTTATGTTGAACGATCTACTGAGTGCAAATTCTATTCCAAGCCAGAGGTGGTTCGATATCTGGAAACCTTAAAGCAGAAAAGTTGCACATCCAAGAAGGAAACACTCAGGAGTGTGCTCTCCACAAGCAAAGTCTGTTTGCAATATCCTGACGCCTTCTTTTTTTTTTTTTTTTTTGGCAAAAAACTTCATTTATGGAGTTATAGCATTTTGCTTTGCTGTCAGTTACATAACATGCTACATGCATCAATAACTTGATAAGCTTTTAAAACTTGTTTTGCATAAAATCATTTCTGCTATTTTGATAATAAATATAAGTGGAATACTAATTTAGTTAAATATTCTAATATTAAAATTAACCATGAAGTAGTGTCAAGAGAAAAACAACTCAAAGATGACAGGCAATTCTTATGTATATGGCATACTATAGCAGGCAATTCCTTATAAAAGACAACTCAAGAATGAGCTACGCTGCTAAAAGAGGAAACTCCGAAAATGCTATAAAACAAGGAATCTTTTCCCTCTAGGTTCCAAAATTTTGGAGGTATACAAAAGAGGATAATTTGGACATATAAGCTTGATGAGTTCTTAAAACTAGAATGATATTAGAGATGTTTTTCCAACATATTCTTCTTATCTATATTTTTTTTCACTACATTACATTAATGCATCAGTTGACTCTTTGTGATCCATTTCAAGCTTGATATGTTAAAATACCTCAAACTAAGTGCAAAAAAAGTTTCACTTCCATATAAAAGCGAAAAAGTGGTATGAAATGTTATTTCTCATTATGTATTGAAGTTTCATTTTATGCTATTAAACTATTTGATCACATATCTTGTATTCTAGTTCTAACTCTGTGCTTAAAATCTAGGTTAAGTTTGAGAAGTCTACAGTGACGGATTTACCTCCAGGGTGGATCAAAGAGATTAAAATTACAACGAATGCAAATGGAATCAGAAAAGACCCAGTAAGAACTTCAGAGAATGTTTTTATGTCATTATTATACAAGTTTTTCCAGGGATGAATAATAAGTATGGCAATTTTCCGTGCTTGATTGTCCTTGTTAAGAGATAGGGCTGAATTATATATATATATTCTCAGAAAAAATGTTGTGGTTAACCATTCCTAATGAAAACAATAAATTGATATTGAACGGTGCTTTTTTGACCCAGTATTACACAGATCCAATAAGTGGATACATCTTCCGCTCCAAAAGGGATGTTGACCGCTATCTAGAAACTGGAAAGATTAGTAGGCATGCATTTTTACCAAAGAAAAGAGACACTGATGACAAAACCTTGGTACATGTGAATCTAACCCGATACTCCTGAGTTTAATTGATATGTTGCAGTTATTGCTGTTGCTGATATCTTTATTGCTTTTGGGAATTCATGTATCCTGTGCCATGAATTTGATTATTACATGTTTGGTGTATGAAGGTTTATGTGAAATCAAATATATATATATATATATATGGGCATGCATATATTCCCTTAAAATACTGTCGATGAATCCTAAAGTTTTGAAAACAGCATTTATTGTTCTTATATAGCAAAAAAGTAGCTTATAATGCAATTGCGATATTCATTTCATATCAGAAAATTGTGCGACTCCTATGTAATAGTAGAAAAGTTTTGCAACTTATTAGAATATTTTTCAAATTGAAGGAGATATAAACCAAAGATTTCTGTAAGATTGTTATGCTATTGCAGCACTGCTCATTTATATTTGCCTCACTGTTACACTTACTCTTAGAATATAATTTAAAGGACCATCACCGCTACTTTTCTCCAATAAAGGCGAAAACTTCTAGAACCATGTTTAAACCAATTTTCTTGTATTTTTTTTTAAATACCATGGGATGTAGTGGATCGTTTTCCTTGGAATGTGTTGCGACTTACTAGAAGAGAAAAGGGTTTGTGGAACTTAACACCAGAGTGGGCAAACATGGAACAGAATTGTAAAACTTTTCTTTGGAACCTAGAAATTTGAGGATAAAAAACCGTGAATCAGGTGGAAAAACATTGGAGAATGTGATAATTCTCATTTAACTATTCTGAATTATTCTTAATAGCATGATTAGACATATAACAACATTCAACAAGCATGAAATTACTTGTGCCTTAAAATCTTGCTATATCAAGCACTAGAAGTCAAATGAGCATGAAGTTGTCATGACTGGATGCGTTATCATATGGCCACAACTTATTGCAAGAATCTAATTCATGTAACATTTTTATCCCTACTGTTGAAGCTGGGGTTGGAAGAGACCTAAAGTTGCCGGAGTAGTCAGACACTCTGATCAAAACATCAATGTATTTTATCATTTACATAACAATTTATTTGAAACAATCAGTATATTTTAGGTACCCTAATGCAAAAGCTAAAGCACTACATAAAATTTTTTTGTTCAGAATGTCTATTGCTGTTGTACAGCACTTCAGCAAAAATTCATCTTCACCTTTTTCTCAATTAGAAATATTTATCCCCCCTCTCCACTTGACTCATGATCTTGAACATATCAAAAAAACTCATTAGAATATTCATTTCAGGAGAGTTGAATTTTATTTGTTCTCATGGCCAAACTTTTCCATTATTTAAAATCAAGAACTTCCAATCAAGCATATCATGTCTCATCCACCTCAATAATCAACCATAAAAATTGCAGGCTATTTTAGTACACAATAATCAGTTTCTTGTTTAGGTTCTATTATGATTATTTTTCTTTTGCTTTTGATAGACATTTTAAAATTAATATGACACAGTTTTGTATTTTTTTGCTTTTGTTAGCCCTTGTCTGCAGTTAAGAGGCAGAAACTAGAGCATCTTGCTACTGGGCAACTGATTCTTACAGGTGACAAGTTGATTATTGGTACTAATAAATTAGATCAAATGATAATTTGTATGAGCTAGTATAATTTGTTTCTTTAGGAGTCGAGCTAGTCATGCTTAAAATCCATTGCTCTTTTTCGGAGGAACTCACTGCTGCTGTTGTGCAGGTAAGGAGATTTCTGATACGGGCAGCATACAATCTTCAGAAGCTGAGTGCTCCAGGGAAAGCAAAGGTAAAGTTGTATCCACTGTAACTATGCTTCCTGCAGTTTCCATGGTTGATATACCTGCACAGAGTCCGGGGGACAGTGTGATGGATAATGATGCTAAATACAAAGGAAACTCAACTACAAGCTGGTTGGTACCAACAAAAGCTGAAGTTTCAGAGAGAAATCAAGAAAAAAAGGTCAATTTAATTCCTGAAGCTAATAACAAGCAAGGGCAGAACTCTCCTGAGAGTGGGATAACAAGCGATGAAAGCTACAAAAGAACTCAGAACAGTTTGAGCAAATGCAGTAGCAAGAAAGAGCTTAACTTGCCTCGTCGATCTTCAAGGCGACTTGCTGGGATTGAACCTGATCTGGTGAACAACTCAGTGGTGGTTGTGAAAGAAAATCCTGAAGCTGATAACGAGCAAGAGCTGAACTCTCCTGAGAGTACAATAAAAGGGGATGGAAGCTATGGAGGAAAAAGTGAGAATATTTTGAGTAAATCCAATAACAAGAGAGGGCATTACTTGTCTTGTCGGTATTCAAAGCGACTTGCTGGGATTGATCCCGACCTGGTGGCTGACTCTGTGTCCATCGTGCAAGCTCTTCCAAAAACAATCAAGTCTCCAAGAAGTGAAGCTATTCTAGCTGTGGGTTTGACTTCAGATGTTTTGGCAGATAAAACTTGCGGGCAAATCCAAGGTGAACCCATAACAAGCCTTCCGGATCATACTTCTGCTAATGCTAATGATCAATTACCTGGAGATCCATCAAACAAGAGCCAAAAGTATGATACAACCTTGTCTGTGTTACCAAAGGCCAAAGATTCCAAGAAAAATCAATGCAAATTGGTTACTAGTAGTGATAACAGACCTGTTTTAACTCCTGAAGCTGATATGAAAGGGAAGAATTCTCTCGATAGTGGGGTGGCTGGGAGGGGCCAAGAAAAAAGTCAAAATAATCTGAGCAAATCCTATAATAAGAAAGGGTTTAACTTGCCTTGTCGGTCCTCGAAACGACTTGCTGGTCTTGAACCTGAGCTAGTAGCCAACTCTGTATGCTACGGGGCAGAAGCTCTTCAAAATGCAAAAAGACCCTGTAAAAGTGAAGGCATTCGAGCTGTGGGTTTGACTTCAGATGGTTTGACAAGTGGAGCATCTCAGCAGCTCAAGGCTGAAACTAAAACTGATTTTCCAAATCGTGTTTTGATTGATGTCAATAATTCATTGCATGGAGAACCATCAGGCAAGAACCGAGTGTCTGTTCATGACCAAGCTTTTTCCAAGGATGAATCGCGAATACTGGAAACTAACAAAACCAATGGTGAGAAGTCCAAACCACAGCTCATCCCTCCATTTGGGGAGTTCTGGTCAGACCCATGCCTTGAATTTGCATTTAAGACTCTTACAGGTGAAATACCAGTTGAGATTGCTGCTGATAATGATCTGGTTTCAACTCCTGTGTCTGACATCATAGATGAGAGGAACTTGCTCACGAAAAGTACAGATAAGAGCAGCAATGAAAAAACGCTGATCAATTCAGGCAAGTACAAAAACAGTAAGATGCTTCATTTGCCTCATCAATCTGCAGAACAATGTTCAGAGCTTGTACGGGAGCCAACAGCCAGTTCAATCCTTAATCAGTGTGATGTTAAAATTATAGGTAGAGAGTCTTGTAAAAGTGAAACTGTTCTAGATGTGGGTTTGCCCCCAAACAATTTGGCAGTTGGAGCTTCTCAGCAGTTCAAGGCTTTGCCAGGAGCAGAGCATGCACATTATCGTTCTGCAAATGTACATACCATACCACAAGATGAACCATCTAGTAGCAGGATAGGGTGCCTTAGTGACTGCTCTGCAAATGAAGAGCATTCACGAAAGCTGGAAATTGAAAAGAATGTTAACAGGCCAGAGCTGCAGCCTGTCTTTTCCTTTGGTGATTATTGGTCAGACCCCTGCTTTGAATTTGCATTCAAGACTCTTACAGGTGCAATACCAGTAGAAGATAATTTGCCAGTTCAGAGTTACTTCCAGCAACAAGTTGAAACTTCTCAAACCCAGAGGGATGGTTACTTCCAGCAACAAGTTGACACCTCTCAGACCCTGAGGGATGGTAGTTCGTCACTTCCAGATTTTGGCCTACCCAGCTTTTTTCAAACTGATGTAACAGTCCACTTCAATACACCAGAGAAGCAACTTGTATCCCAGTCGCAATTGCCCTTGAACAATCCTTCCTTCCTTCCATCTGGAAGTGTGAGCTTACCCAGTTGCAGTAAGGTTGGTTCTCAACAACCACAGTGCATGAAGGAGAATAAAGGACTGCATGGGAAAGTAAATTCCTAGAATCGAGGTACCTTTTACTTGTTGGAAGTATTATAATTATTAGCAGTAAAATGCAGCTTTTTCCAACAATAGCCTTAGCGGTTGTATTTTGGCAATTGTAATCTCTTGCTTACTTGTATTTTAAACTATTGTAAAGTAGTCTTTCAACCTTGATAGTTTTGGTCAGGATATATAGCAGCCCAGAATTTGTGAAAAGTTTTCACAACTGCGATAAGGTGTTGCATTTTCTTCCCTTTTCTTAGCAATGAATAGAAAATGAAAGTTTTCCCCCCTCCTTTTTCTTGACTGTATTATTACCTTCTGTCTGTGTAATAAGCAGATAATTCATGTTTTGATGAGGTGAAGCTTGGAAGGTTTTGCCATGATTTTGGTCCGCTGTTGTATGTGATGGATTTTTTCTAGGCATTTTAAACTTAATTGAAACTTGAAAGTTGAAAGACTAGATAAGAGTAAAAAATTATCATGCCTCTGACCTTTTGCACTAGGTGTTCCCTATTTTCCTGTATAGCTGAAAGGTAAGTACTTAAAAGACAGTAAATGTAATGAAATGAATACATTATATAGGAACGAAAAGAAATTTATGTTATGCCATTATAGATATGGGCAAATTTCTCTTATTTATATTCAATTTTAAGTTTTTTTTTTTTTTTTTTTTTTTTTTTTTTTTTTTTTTTTTA
>CANXYC011734732.1:0-10595 GCA_948193065.1 Aleurites moluccanus
GAGCAAGTAATGGCCAACACTGAATCCTGCTGCAGTTCAAGACAAAGTTTCTGAAATTTCCAAACTTCTCATTAAAATTTTAAAATTCTCCAAACAAAATAAAATTGATAATTACACTTCAAAAATGGCAGATATTACAATTAATAAAGCTCAAACACTCTTGAAACGTGGAAAGCTATTGGTTATAAAGATAAAAGTCCTTGAAAGAGAAAAATAATAAATAATAAATATAATTTTATTGAGAATACAGATACTAACATAGATACACTTTCTGAAGAAGTACAGGAACATGAAATTAGTAAAAATGAAGAGATATTGATAAATTATATTAGTTATTAAAAAAAATAAAACCAAAATGAAATAGTTATTGACTACTATTTTACATATAGTGTAACATACTTTTATGAATGAAAATGATGATATTAAATCACAATCTATTCAATAATGTTGAAATAGAATTGATTGGCAAAAAATGGAAAGATGCAATACAAGCAGAATTTGATTTTTTTGAAAAGCGTAAGATTTTCGGACCAGTAGTCCAAATATTAGAAGATGTCAAACTATTAGATACAAATATATTTTTATACGAAAAAGAAATGAGAAAAATAAAATTGTAAAATACAAAGTAAAACTTGTTGCATAAGGGGTCTTACAAAATCTAAAATCAATTATGAAAAAATATATTATTCTGTGGTAGATGCAATAATATTTTAATATTTTATTAATATAGTAATGTATGAAAGATTTGATATGCACCTAATGGATGTAGTCACAACTTACCTATATGACTCAATTGATAATAATATAAAAATCCCTGAAGGATTTAAAATATTAGAAAAATATAATTTAAGTTATCGAGAAATTTATTCAATTAAATTACAAAGATCTTTGTATGAATTAAAATAATTTGGGCCCATGTGGTAAAATTGTTTTAGTGAATACTTGTTCAAAGTAGAATATAAAAGCAATACTATAAAGAAATTTATATATAAATTTGCCATAATTATTGTATATATTGATAATTTGAATTTCATTGGAATTCCTGAAAAATTTTCAAAAGTAACATATTATTTGAAAAAAGAATTTGAGATGCATTATTTTGAAAAAATAAAATTATGTCTCAATTACAAATTGAATATTTGGAAAAAGAAATTTTTAATTATCAGTTAACTTATACACAAAAAGTTCATTTATAATCTTATATACAAAATACATTCATTTAATAGTTCAATGGTTGTTCGGTCATTTAATGTGAATAAGAACTGTTTTCAGTTAGAGAAGATAATGAAGAAATTTTTGGTCCTGAAGTACCATATCTTATACAATAGGTGCACTAATATATTACAAAAGAATGGTGAAATTGGTGTTCAATAAATTCGTTCAAGTGATAATCTAACAGATTTGTTCACTAAGGTTGTTACACCCCAACTCCAGTGGTGCGACGGTCCTAGGGCAAGGGTAGGCTTAAGGCCACCATAAACCCATAGAACTCACAAATCATGAATCTCATACAATTTATATCATTTACAGAATCTTAGTATCACACCATGATCATGTCCCTGCATACAAATAAATATTAATCTTATCTTTCTATTATCATTTCATATCTTTCTCTTGTTCCTTAATGATCAAAAGAGACATCTCACATCACTGAGAAACAAGAGTACCCAAAAAGGTAGCAATAATATATCAAAATATTCTAGTATCCTCGAAAGACTAACTATGGCGCTCTAGAGTATACTCCAATACATATTGTATCATAATACCATTAATAAATATCTCAAAAGAATTATTACAATGGAGCTTCTTGGAGTAATTAAGTCAAGAAGTCCGATCTTCTCTATTAGCCCCCTCACGAGCTACGCTATTACCTGAAATCCACAAAAGAGGAGTGAGCTTTCAACTCAGTAAGATATGAACATTTTACAATAAGAACAGAATACCGAATCATGGTCATGAACAAATAGTTATACATATAGGCATAAAAGAGGTCATGAGCTTTACTTGAAAGAAATGCGATTTTCATAATAATTTGGCTATATCAAATCATGTCATAAATCAAATTATGGTTCATATTTAGAACGTAGAATGCCCACAAAGAATGGCATTATCAAATCTCATATGGTAGAACTGATCACATATCATAACATACGTATCGGTAGCCTTGCTACCTCAACGTGCACACATGCTTGGCCAGGCATACGCCTAGAGCTCCTGGTCCCCTTTAGGTGGAACACCGATAAAAACTCTATCGGCTGGGCTCCCAAAGTGCACAATTGACCAATGAATTTACTCTCATTGGGAAGAGCGTTTTATCCATGGGTCATGGGTTTCAAAATCGTAAGAAGCATATTGGTTGCAAGACCATCATCGTGTAACATTATTCAAATCGGGTTTGCAAGCAAGAACAAATGGACTTGATCCAAGAAGGTTGATCAAGCCATTTTCATTATACAAATATATAAATACATACAATATAATAATCAATTGTAAGAATACTTGGTTACTTAATTTCAAAGAACAATAATCAAATAAAATGTTCATACTTACCTCTTACACAAATTTCTCTTAAATTCTTCTTAGAATTATGCTTAATAAATTCCTCAATCAATTTCGAATTTCTTCTCCTAAGAAATTCTCCAAATAAACAAAAATTAGGGTTTCTCCAAACCAATAATATTCAATATGATTTTTCTAATAATTAATTATCTTAGAATCCATATTCTTAATTCCCAACAACAATTTCATTTATCTCTTAAAGAAAAACTGCATTTAATTTGCATTAAATTTTTCGGAGTTATTGTTCGTGGCAATCTCAACCTCCAAATTTCTCCTACATTAATTACCATTAATAGCTTCAGATCACTAGAAATAAATTCTATATATCCAGAATTAATTATCCTAACCCACATACTTAAATAAATCCAAAGAAAATAACTTAGGAAGAAAATTTACCTTATTTCCTTCAAATTGAGATTTCTGCAATTTCTGCTCAAATCTGATGATTCTGCCTTAATATAGACTAATCTAGAAGTCTATTGCATTAATTTGAGTTTTAATGCCTTATAATATAAAATAGAACAATCTAAGAAAAATACTGAATTTACGAAAGAAGGAAAAAGGGAAAAAATCGTGAAAATCGCTGCTGAGGGTGCTGGGGTTAAATAGGCTACCGCCCCTGAAACACGCCAACTAGCTCGCCAAACTGCCTCGGCAAAACTCCCTTGCCTAAGCTAGCTCGCCATTCCCACTTCGCATTCCCAGCTCGCACGTCCAGCTCGCCAAACTTGATCAGGCATTGACTCATCGCTATTCCAGCTCGCATATGCTACCTAGCGTATGAGGCCTCGCCAGACTCTCCTCGCAACTCTTCCTTGCATATGCCACCTCGACAATGCTTCTTTGCCTCTTTGCTTCTTTGCCTCTTTGCTTCTTCGCGAACTACCCCTTAGCATATTTTCTCTTCGCATAATGCTTCTTCATATAATGTCACTTCGCTTTATCCTCTTCGCCTAATCCTCTTCTCCTTAGCTCTTCGTCAAATCCTCTTCGCCTTTCCTCTTCGCCAAAGCTCTTTGCCAAATCCTCTTCTCCTTAGCTCTTCGCCAAATCCTCTTCGCCTTATTCACTTCACCGCTTCGCCATTACGTCACTTCGCATTTTGCTGGCTTGCCACAACAAAATTTTTCTAAGTTAAATTCCTGCCTGAATATCCCACACTTAGCCAGCTCGCAAATGAGCTACAATTATCCAAACTTACTAATTCTTTTTATCACTTAAAATCAACATGCAGGGGCACAACATATCAAAACTTCAAATCAAAATAACCAACACACCGACTGTAGTGACTCTCCAAAAGTCACCCAGACTCCTGCCCCAAAATCTAACCGAATAACCCTGATACAAATCACTCTCCACTGAGATATACTTATCCAAAGGAACATTTTTCATGTTCACAACTTCAGCTAATTTTGCCTCAGTCATTCCTAGTAATTCCAAATAGACACTGCATCCCTGCATAAACTCTCAACCAGACTAGCCTTACTCAAATAGACACAACTCATCACATACATAGAATTTTGTCAAACCATTTTACAGAATTATAGCTAAGACATAAATTAACAACTTTCATGTTTACACTTTACCAAATTATGTCCTTAAGAATATGAAATCATTATCACAAAATCCTGCAGCAATCCAAACAGAAATTTTTGGAGTTCTCAACATTCTCATTAAAAATTTTAATAGGTTCTCCAAACACACAAAATCAATAAAAAAAATACTACAAAATGGCAGATATTACAAAGGTATTACCTACTGCAACATTCAAGAAATTAGTTAACAGTATTGAAATGTGGCGCCTTAAAGATTTCAGTGATATTGCAAATAGGAGGCGTTTAATACTGTACTCTTTTTTCCCTAACCAAAGGTTTTGTCCCATTAGATTTTCCTGGTAAGGTTTTTAATGAGGCAGTATACTATTTGTAATGCGGGAATATTGTATTCTTTTTCCTTCACTAGTTTTTTTTTCCCACTGAATTTTTACTATTAAGGTTTTAATGAGGCATATTCTTTGTAAAGATGGACATCCAAGGGAGAGTGTTATAAATATATAGATAAATGTGGATATCCATTCATTTATCCCACTACTGATAAGATAAATGTGGATGTCTATTCATCTATCCCACTACTCATAAGTTTTGGTAATTAAGTTTAATTTTATTGCACCATTTATGTTGTAATTTATGGTTGATTTTTATATATTATAACATATGATGAAGATGAACTCTATAAATAGAAATTCATATTACTTTATAATACACATTAAGAAAATAATAGAATACTCCATTTTCTACATTCTTATTCTTGTTCTAATTATCATTGTTTTATTTATTTTTATAACATAAATTATAAATAATTTAATAAAATTAAATTTAAATATAAAAATTTATAAGTACATTCAGGTTAACCTATATATTTATAACAATTATTAATTTTTAACTCAATTCATTAACTCTTTTTAACTTATAATTAGTTAAAGGATATTAAAAAAAAGTTAATTAAAAAAGAAGTAGAATATATGAGTGGTGATTAGATCAGCCATTGACAAAGTGCATAATTAAAATTGAAAGATGCAGGTGGAGAAGGGAGTTCTTAGGGACCACTACTAACGTAAGTTAAATGGCACTTTCATGGTTTAAACAAAGAGTGGTGCTTCTCTTCCACTAACCAGACATCACCAAATAATTAAAGTGCATCTGTCTTTGGTTTTCCCATAATTCCTCTTTTGTCCATTCTCCAAGAATATTCACTAGGACATGGTTATCAAGCTTGGTACAATTAAATTCATGACTTCTTGTATTATGATATAATTACTAAACTAACCTTATAATGACAGATTTGAGATGTTCTGTACAATGAAGATCAATTGTGTAAATGCAACACTTTTTTTAAAGAATAATAAGTTTAATTGAAAAAAAATTAAACTCAAAATCTCTTTCTCAATGAGTAAAGTTTTTTTATCACCAATCTAACTCCGATATTTTTTTTTTAGCAATCTAAGTATACATAGTTACTTACATGCCTGGACGTAGCATTAATCATTTACATAAGTTTACTTTGGTGGCATTTTTGAAGGGACCATATAAATTCAAATTATATAATCATTCTTTAAGCAGGCTACATTATTAATGCAGTAAACCTCATTTAATTAATTAATTATGTAATACCCAATAATAAATATTTGATTTTTATTTTTATTTTATTTTTATTTCTGATTTTTGAGATGTGTGGATAAATATTTTGGAGAAATTTCAGAATTCTTAGCATGCAGGAATAATTTGATGAGTCAGTTTTAAGGCTTTAAAGGAATAAATTAGAAAAGTAAAAATCCTATGACTTATAGATTTTTATCTATGAATCTGTAAAATTATTTTGAAAATTTTGTGTGTGCAAGGAGATATATTTCTTAACCAGAATTTATTTAGTTTTCTGTTTTTCTGTAGTAAGTTGATGTGTATTTTGAGAATAGGGAAATTTGAGTCTGTTTATTGATCTTCTGTATATAGTATTGACTGAGAAATTTCAATGAGATTGGATAATTGTAGTTTAAGATGTTATATGACAATGTATTGTAGACTTATAAATTGAAATTCCCATGTTATTCTCAAACAAATGATAACTTATTCCATGTAATTACCACATATATATATATATATTGTAAATGACTTGGTCATTTTCTTTGGACCAAGCTCATATGAAACCCATTTGTTAACTTGACTGAATTTATATTATATGTTGATGGTCTTGTGACTAATATATTTTCTTGTGAGATTGCAACCATATGACCCTATGGATAGAACGCTCTTCCCAATGAGAATAAATTCATTGGTTCATTGTGCATTTTGGGAACCTAGCTGATGGGATTTTTATCAGTGTTCCACCTAGAGGGGACCATGAGCTCTAGGCGTATGCTTGACCAAGCATGCGTTTGCGATAAGGTAGCAAGGACTACCTATGCCCTATGTTGTGATAGGTAGCAAGGCTACTGATGCACTCTGCAGTTCTACCATGTACTTTGATAGTGTTATTCGATTGTGAGCACTTCTGTTCTTGTAAGCATAACCTTATGATATTATCTTACCCATGTTCTTTGGATTGACCTTTCCTTTGGATTGATAAATTTCTTTTATATTGTATGTTCATCTCTTACTGAGTTAAAAGCTCACTCATCTTCTGTAGATTTCAGGTGATAGTGTAGCCCGAGAGGGAGTTAATATAGAAGACCGAACTTCTTGATTCATTCTTCCAAGAAGTCTCCATTGTAATTCTTTTGATATATATATATTCATTGAATTGTATTATAGTATTGTATGTATAAGGAGTATACTCTAGAGCTCCGTAGTTAGATATTAAGGATGATATTATTTTGATGTCTGAACTGTTATATTTTGGGGCTGCCCTTGTTCCTTAGTGATGTGGGATGTATCTTTTGATTGGTAAAGAATAAGAATAAATTATATGATGATGAATACAAATGAGTGAATTATGATTACATGAATTATAAAAATGACTATTGTACTGATAACTATAATTGAGATGAATATGTATTATGAATGAGATTCAAAATAAGAGTATTTTATGGGTTTATGGTGGCTTTAAACTTATTATTGCCTTAGAATCATCGCACAACTAGAGTTGGGGTGTAACAAATTAATTAATTAATCTCTCTCTTGACCTTTATGTTTTAATAATACTAGTAAATTAAGTATAATCATGAAATATATAATATTGTTTATGTTCAACTGATATTGAAATTCTTAGAAAATCCAATTAATTAAAAATGTATTAAAAAAAAGTTCAGATCGAGAGAGAACAAGCCATTTTAATTATTAATTAATTAATTAGCAACCATACATAAATGCACACACTATCATCTTTAACATATTTTACAAATAACTATTAACTAATATTGTCTTCATTATATCTCATCATCATGTAAAATATTTGTGGGGGCATATCAATGGAATTAATGGGATAACTAATGGCACTAAATCTTCTCTCTGCCTGTAACTATTATATCTCTGCAAATAATAGTACTAGTCTTCTTCAAAGTCAAGCAGCAGCCACAGTTTCATTTTTTCTAGAAGAAGCAGCTTTGGAGCTTGATGATGATGATGATGCATGGCGATGATCTTCTCTCTTAATATTAACACTACTACTGCACTTTTCTTCTCTCATCATGCTTCATCTGTTTTTCTCTGCACTCTTGACTACAAAATGCTGTATCTCCCCTACATTATTAAATTAAATTATTAATTTACTCAAATATCACCACTATAATAAACTCAACTTAGCATATGTAGTAGCATATCAAAGAAGAATATACAAATAGCTAAATTTAGGGACAGTACAGACTAATTAATTAATAAAAAAAAACATTAAATTCGTAACCCAGAAAGTACAATGTAAATATGAATAAATATCAGAACTTTAAATCTTGAAGTTAACAATGAGATTGATAAATCTATGGAGTATAATACCTATACATGTAAATATCTCTGCCAGGAGCCAAGCGGCGGTTACAAAGGCCACAAGCAGTCAAGAAATGAGCAGTTTCCAAGAAATCGGTGGAGCTTCTTCTGTGGTTGAAGCATCTGGGTGAAACCATGGTGGCTAAGAAACGGGAATCACCCCCATCGCCATATAATAGACTATTCATGTTATTATAATTAAAATTCTGAGATGACCCTTCTCCATGAGGTGGATCTCCGATCATCTGGTGATTCTGATGATCAGACAACGGTGCTATTGTATCCGAGTTGGGAAGATCATCGGTGATGCTAGTCATGCTTGTAGTTCTTCTGATGTGTGGGCGTGGACGCTTTCCGAGCAACATGTTCCTCTTCTTCTTCTTTCAGAAGAGAGAGAGACAGAGACAAAATGGAAGGTAAGGAGAGAAGATAAACGAAGAAGTGGGAGAGGAGACTGAGAGCGAATCTTGGCCGTTGCTTGCGGGCACCGTGTCCTAACAAGTCCACATCATAACTCTCTCTTCTTTGCTTTGCTTTTTATTTCTCTTTGCCTTGACCCTCCAATATCTCTAGTTTTTTTTGTGAAGTCGATTTAATATTTTAAATAATAAAAAATTAAAATTAAAAACTTATATTTTTTAAATAATAAAAATATTCAAAAAATAAATAAATTGAAGATCTGCATCATCTTCTTTGCAAATCACAAAGGCTATCACATTTAGACAAAATCGAAAATCAAGAAAAAAGCAAGTATTAAAGAAGGAGATTAAGCAAACATGGATCGACAATGGAACGGATGGCCCAAGCGGTGAGCGCCTGCGACGATAGATCAAATCGATTAGACTGCAGGTAGTCGAGGTCAACCAATTTGCTGCTGCGAGTATTAATATTCAAACTCATACATAAGTGAATTTATAAATGGTAAATATTGAAATTCACTTATATAAAATTAATTGGCTTTACACTCATTTAAGTGCAACTAGATTTTGGTTCATAGCATAATATCAATAAATCAGTTGACATTTACTTACAAATGAACCGGTTGATATCAACAAATCGGTTAATATTTGCTCACAAATGGGCTGATTGATTTCTTTTCTTCAATTTTTGTTCAGACTGACATCATCATCAGTCCTACAACAATAATAGAGATTCGAATATGAATCTCAAAATCTAACCAATTTAAACATGAAACTCTCATATCATATTAAAGTCTATATAATCATATATAAATAAACTTATAAATAGATAAGTGTTAGAACTTACTTGCATAAAACTAGTTGATTTTTATTAAATTTAATATTCACTCACTTATAAATTATTTATTTATTTTACGATTAATCGATTGAAATATTTTTCCCGACAGCGAGTACTGGTGGCTGGTCGTAGAGGTAAACGGCAAAAGACAAATGGCACAAATAAGCTTGCGACGTGATCTACTACTGTGAGTGCTGGTGGCTGGTGGTGTAAAGATGCTCATGACACAATCTATTGCTGCGAGTGGCGGTAGTTCGCTACTGGCGACGCGATCTACTGGAGATCAATGGCCTGGATCCAACGAAATGTATTTTATTCTTTGCTAGATTTCGATAATCTTGATCTTCAATTTTTTTTTTTTATTTTAAATATTTTATTATTTAACAAATACAATTTTTTAATATTTAAAAATATGAAAGAGACCCAGTTGACAAAATTAACTTCAATTTGATAGACATACTTTAATCAGTGAAAAAATAAAAATGGAAGAGATGATTAAACTGAGTTGAAATATGTGAGGCGAATTGAGTTTTTGTTGGATGTAAGATTCAAAAATAATAATCATATTGTTTTGGAAATACGTGGCTCTTTATACTTTTTTAGAGGTTAAATAAATTTATAATATTATCAAAATCTTAAAACGCGTCTTTTTTTTTCTATTAATATAGTCCATAACTCCTATATAAATTAAAAAGTAATTGATAAATTATAATTTAATGCATAAAATTCGACTTAATTATAAAAGAATAAATTTTAAATAAATCAAATAATTAAATAAAAATTAATTTTATTTATTTTAATATTAAATTAAAGTATATAAAAATAAAAAAAATATGTATGAATATTTCATAAAAATTATTTATATATATTTTTAAATATTTTAATTTTAATTGAATGAAAAAAGCAAGAAAATATAGTAAAAAAAAAAAAAAGAGAAAATGAGAGTATTTTAGAGATGAGGGTATTTTCAGATATTTTAAAGTAATTTTTTTATTTTTTATATATTTTAATTTCAAATTAAAATAAATAAAATTAATTTTTATTTAACTATTTAATTTATTTTCTTATTTTTTATATATTTAATTTAAAAATTATTTTTATATTTAATTAAAATTAAAATAATTAAATATAAATAATTTTTCTCTTATTTTATATACATACAAGATCCTTTTGGCCATTTTACTAAAATTTTACAAAAAAATAAAAAAAAATTGATGCAATGACCAAATTCATTAATGAAATTAAAATATAAGAAAACACTACGATTTTTCCTTTAAATATTTTCATCTCTAAAATATTTTTATA
>CANXYC011735052.1:0-10592 GCA_948193065.1 Aleurites moluccanus
GTGTTAAGATGTAATATGGTTTCATATTTTGTCTTAAATAATTTAAATTTTGGCAAATTATTATATGGTCAAATCCTTAAGTTAAGAGAATTTGATTTGTCTTCCTTAATCTAAGGATTTGAATCATATTAGGTAAGTTACCTTTTTGTTTGTAATATCAAATAAATGTAAGGTGGTTACTTTAGCTGGTAAACTACCATACACGGCACTCATACTCTGTAGCCATGCTTTGTAAGAGAAAGACGTGTGATATATATGTACTACTTCTAATCAAGGAATAGATATATCAGTAAAACCATTCATTCTTCTTCCTCATCATTTTCTTTTCTTATACTTTCTCTACATTTTTCAGTTTAAGCTAAATATATCTTGAGATTTAAACTTCATATACTAAGCACCTCAATTCTCAATATGGAGGTTGGTGCAAATACCCATTGTGCTCCTAAAATAACTGCCGTTGGGTTTCTAAAACTCAATCTTCTTAAGTAATTGATTGGAAATTGGGTTGGGTTTCTCATATTATATGCTTAATTGATTGGAAATTGGGTTGAGTTTCTCTCCCTGCTCTCTCTTCCTTTACCTTCTTATTATTCTCCTCTGGTTTCTTTCTTATTTTCCCGTTTCGAGTATTTTATTTTCTCATCTTACCCAAACCTGCCCTCTCCTCTCTTACTTCTTATATTCCTTATCTTTCTTTCTTTTTTTAATTATTTATAGGAACAACCACCGACCTAAGATAAGTCTCTAGACTTCTCTATATTTCACCATTTTTATTGTAATAATAATAATAATAATAATAATAATAATAATTATTATTATTGTTGTTGTTATTAGGGTTAATTATTATGATAATACTGCTATTTTTCATATTATACTAAAGGGATAATTATAAATTTGATATTTGAATTTTTTGAAATTTTCTATTTTAGTGTATGAGCTAAAAATTTTTACAATCAAGTATCTCAACCGCCAAAAAGCATATAAAAGTGGTACTTTTCACCGAAAAAAACTTGCCTAAGTGCCATTTATGTATTGTGAGGCTCATTTTGTGTGACAACATGGATTGTCACGTCAGCAACCCAATGTAAAATGACCAAATTAACCTCATAAGCAATATTTTTTTTCACTTCTCCTTCTCCTGTATCAATTACGTTTAACATTTTTCCTCCCTATTTCCTCCCACTTTCTCTCCTCCCAAGCACTCCCCAATGCAATGAAAATTGTCACCACTCTGCACCTCTTCGTTCCTCCAAATTCAAGTCCATTTATCTACGATTTGCCATCAAATTGACCCATTTATGAGATTTCCAACAAATTCCTTATGCACCAAAAAAAACCAGTATCATACTATTGAGATGAGATTTTTAGACCCAAATTGAAATAAACTTTTTAAACAATACCTAAATTGAGATGAGGTTTGAATAGTTAATTGATGTTGTTAAGAAAGAAACAATGGCTTATGGCTTTGCATTTTGTTGCAGTTAAAGAGTCTGATTTTTTGTTGGGGTTTCTTGACTCTAAAAATAATAATTATATGGATTATTTTTGGAGTTATGGTGGGTTTATGAGGAGGTGTAAAAAGGGTTGGGAAAGTGAGTGAAATTTTGCATTGGAAGTGGAGATTTTGGAATTTATAAAAAAATTCAGAGACACATGAGGCATTTACAAGTAAGAAACAGTTAATTGATATTGGGAGGATGGACCTTGTGGAGGCTATTTTAAAGAAAGAAGGGTGGCTCGCTTTGGGTTGGGATTTGGATGATAATTTAAATGAAAAAAAGGGGATTCTTGTACTAGTGATAAGGATTGAGATTTGATAACAGATAAAGAATCCAAGAACTTAGTGGTTCAAGAGAAGGTTTTGGAGGGCAATGAAGAATGGAGTTCTGAAGATTCTTCCTTTGGCGTCACCGTTTGTTCATATCTTTCACATTCCTTATTTGATTATTGATATTCAATGCCAGGAATTTATTGTTTGATTATTGATATTCAATACCAGCAATTTCTTATTGGTGTAGTGGGATTTGGGTTTTTTGGGGAAGATGGGAGAGAAAAATGTGTGGGATCTGAGTTGTAAGGTGCTATGGCGGTGAGATGTGTTTGATTATGATATTTGTAGTGGCTTATGAATGTAAATTAAAATAAAATTTTATGGCTTTTGGTCATTTCATATTTTCATCTGAGGTGGAAAGTTGCCTTTACTGAGAAAATGGGTCCCACTGCGCCTAATTAACACTCTAGCGAGCAAAAATCAGAGCAAAACACTACATTGATATGCTATTTGGCCGTTCAGACACTTAATTGTAAAATTTTTTAGTTCATACACTAAACTAGAAAATTTTGAAAAGTTCAGATGCTAAATTTATAATTATCTTTGTACTAAATGATCCTTATTTGTCAAAAATTACACTAAATCGTTCATGCATTTTACATCCGTTAGACAAACGGGTCCCTCTGTTAAAAATTCCGATAAATTACTATAAAATATATACCCTCATTTTCATTTTCATTTTCACTTTTTACCATACTGTTTCAATCCCTAACACTCAAATCCTCACTACTTCTCCATATTACCCTGCAATAGCTCTAAAACGGAAAGAACCAATTTATCACAGTCCCTTTTTTCTAATTAAACCACAACCCATGATTCCATAACTCAAATTGAGATTTCTATCAATTAATAAGCATGATTTATAATTGAAAGAAGAAGAAGAATTCAACTGTGAAACAAAATAAGATGGTAAAAAAAAGAGTTAAAAATTTAAAGGTTTTCTACAAAAATAGATGACTCACCTGAAAAATTATTGATATTAGAGAGTTGAGAATGTTGAGTCAGTTGAATCAACAGAACGTCGATTTCCTTTACGGCAAGCCGAAGAACAAATCGGTGCTTCCTTCACAGAATGTTACTTTTGGATTAGCAAGAGGCACAAAATTCGACTCACTTGCACAAACTAAGCAGCAAAAACAAAATGCTAAAAAAAACTCATAATTACAACTCTAGGGGAAAACTATGGCAACCCAATTACTATAAATTTCTCAATCAGCACCAAAGATTCAAAATTGAATAAACAAAAAAATTTATCGAAGTAGAAGAAGAAAGGGAAACAAACTGATTGAAGAAGAGACGACTAAGAAAAGGATGAGATGGAAAGAGACAAGCCGTATCGTCAAAGCTAACACTGATTGAATAATGTTTGTTGGGTTATATTTCTCCAGATTTGAATATGGCAACCTCTTCTTCATTCTTTACTTCCACCATCCCCATTTTTAATCTCCTTCTTCTTGTAATAATTGTTTGTTAAAGCTTCTCTGCTTCTCTGGTTACCGACATTCTTATTAATTTAAATTAAATTATTATCATTTTTAGCACATTCTAGTATTTTTTTTATTAAAATAATATTTTTATTTAACTTAATTAATTCCTAAATCATTCTATTTTTTCAAACAAAAATTTACTTCACTTGTATTTATAATATTTAATTAATTAAAATCTTAATGTTTTCCGAGTTCTAATATATTTAAAATTAATTATTTAGTTCAACCAAATTCTAAAAATTTCAACTGATTCTCATTTCTAATAATTTTTTTTACATCTTAATTTATTTATATGAATCTAAAATAAAATTATACACTTCAAATCTTAATCAAAAGATTCAATTATAATTTTCTATAAATATTTTTATGAATTTAGCACACGGATATTACAATATACCTTCTTGATGCACTTTCTTATAAATTTTGATTTCGTCATCTCATTATCAATTTCAATATTAACGAATTTACCTTCCATTACTATATAACGCATTTGACAATAATGCTTTTCGTTATAAATGGATTATATTTTGTAAATATACCTTCTTGATGCACCTCTTCATGAATTTTGATTCCATCGTTATAAAATGATATTATTTTACGCTCTAAATCATCACTAATTAGCTCTAATTCATCAGCCAAAATTCTTAAAAGATTTGGTTATGAATTTATTAATTCGTCATCATATAATTTTATTATGTGATGCACATGTTCATCTTAAATTAGCATTATTTAATCATTATAAATATTTCCTCCTAATTTTTAGAAGGAAATATTATCTCCAAATAAAATTATGACGATTTTCAAATTTTCATCACCAAATAATATATATGATGACGAATTTGATAATATAATATGATTATTGGTCACAAAAATAAAACAATCAGTGACGAATTAAATTTTTTATCATATTAATTATTTTTTGTGATAAAATTGCTTGCGTTATAAAAAATTTTATCGTAAAATGTGTGATCTCTTGTAATGAATCTAGATTACATTAAATACATCAAGATAAGGCTAAAGATTACAAGTTTTGAGCACATACCCCAAGAATTGAGCTCATTACGCTGAGTTTTAAGATGATTGAGATTGCGAGTCTTCTAACGAACCTGTTTGGGGTTTGTGGATGAGCTAGAGATAATATTGTCTAAGACCCTCTCTTTGCTTCACGGCTTCCTCTGTGGAGCATGTGTCCACCATGATTATTAACTCTAGTTGCTTAGTCTCTACTGCTACCAACTCCGTATTGTAAGTTATGCAAGCAAGTTTCATATGACGGTTACCTTTTTTATTTTGAGGGGTTCCTTTGAGAACAAGTTTGACGAGACCCATGCTTTCAATTCCAGCATTGGTCGTATTATGATGGTAATAGCTTATTGAATTTGTAAGTGGCAAGCTTTAGATCTTGCAACGATGACCTATTGATGATGAGATAGAAGCATGGAGGCGGTGGTTAATGAGGTAGAGATAGAATTTTTGGAAAAAGGATAAGCAGGGATTGGAGATGAAGGTATTTTGAGTATAACATTTTATTTTATTTTTTAACTTTTTAAAGGAAAAGGTAAAAAAAAATAACAAAAATGACTAAATAAACTGATGAAATAATAATTTACCCTTATATAAAAATTAATATTAAAAGAATTACACCAACGGTGTCTCAACTTTTTACGATATATTATTTTGGTATTTGGATAATTTTTCTAATCTCATGAATTTCTTAACTTTTAAAATTATTCTCGTATAACTGTTTCTAACCGTTTTCCGGTCATTCAATAACTGATCTGTAACTACCATATCTCTTAATCTGTAACTTTTTAACTCCATTTAAAATCTTATTTTGGTATTCAACAATTCATAAAATTTTCTTTTTGTCCATTCTCCAACCTTAGAGATGGAGTTGCAAATCAGTATTTCAATGATCAAAAATCAATTAAAAATATTTATAAGCGATTATTTTTAAAAGTTGATAATACAGTATACTATTAGAAAGGCATTATAAACAAGGGTATAATTAGGATAGAAGTCAGAAAATAGGGAGAAAAAATAAACATAAAGAGAATTTGGCCATGTAGATGTTTAAAAAGAAACATGTTAAAATAAAAATTCTAAGAGTTTGGGTACTACATGAATATATTTTAAAAATACTTTAAAATATACAAATAAGAATTAAAATTTGAAAGATTTTGAGCTTCAATATTTATGGTCCCAGATGAGATATCCTAGCAATAAGGCTTTGGATATCTATCAAAAAATATGAGATTCAAATTCTATTGTATAATCTGTTGTAGAATGGAGGATTTATGTGAGTTTTAGAACTACCTATTATATAACTCATTTCATATAAATCTGTTCATGAAATAAGTTATTAGCTTTAATTTGTGAAGTAGACTAATCATATTCTTATAGTTAAAATTCAAACTCATTCTATTAATAGTCTAATTTTATAAAACATTAAAAAAAAAAAATCTGATATATTTGAATTAAAGTTTTATTTACAAAAATTTCCGTTATGTGTTGAGTACTTTTTAAAAAATTAAAAGTACGCTTAAAAATTTACAAAAATTAACATATATAATATCTTTATATTATTTTTCAATTTGCTCTCAAATAATAAATCATTGCTACAACAGTATAATGTATATAATATTGTAAGTCCCTTGACAATCAAGAGGGGTGAATTGATTATCTTTTAAAAATAATAAACAATTAAAATTATGATGAAAAAAGAGAAGAAGAAAATCAACACAAAAATTTATAGTGGTTCGGTTAAAACGAGTCTACGTCCACTCTTTAAGATTACACTAGAGTATTTTAATATCTTTGATCTTTTTACCGGTTTAAGATCAAACCTAAGTATTTTGGTTTACACTCTAATCTTTTACAATGTGTTTTTCTCAAATTAAACTCACATACAACTCAAAAGATTTACAAGAGATGAAAAGAAATAATTCCCTTTTTACCAAACTCTCTTATAATCAATAATTTTCAACAATTTTGAAGATATACAATAAATGCAAGTATATACTGATTTTTGCACAATAAATATGAATGATCTTTCAATAAATAACTTATAAACTTGTTTAATGTTGTTCTACCTTTAATTAATACAAATCAAGTCATATTTATAGTCTTAGGTCAAAAAAGAGTCGTTTAGACTCATTTTCCTGCAATAAATGCACCTAAAATTTCACTCCAATGGCAAGTTTAGGGATGAGCCGGGCACGAGACTTAGATAGTAGCGCCTGCGACTCTCATCTGGCTTGATAAAAAATAAATTTGAATTTCACCAAATAGCGTCTGTGACTTGTAATTGTAGTGCTCACGACCAATTGCGTTACTGAGCATATGAACTTGGTTGAATTAATTTCACACCCGTGACTGATCTTGCCATTCCTGCTATTATATTTAGTCGCACCGGCGACTTTTTCTGTAGCGCCCGCTACTGGAGAGACACTGTTCATCTTGAAGCTACTGGAGGTTTTGAGATATTCTAAATTTAATTTCGTGCTCGCGAATAAACTTGTCACTCCCGCTACTTCACTTAGCCACACCCGCGACTTCTTTGTGTGGCGCCCTCTACTAGAGAGACACTGTTCGTCTTGAAGCTACTGGATGTTTTTAGAAATACTCAAATTAATTTCACGCCCGCGACTTGAAGCTTTTCAAGGATGCGACTGACTTTGTTGCACTTGTGACCAAACTTGTTCCTAGAGTCACGCTTGCGACTGGAAGTGGTCTTGCCCGCGACACAATAGCATCCTGCAATACTTTAGAGAAATACTTGGAAAATCTTATACATAATCAAACAAACTCATTAGTCCATTAATTTAGTGTTTGTAACCATCAAAATAGATATGATGAAGATACTGAGGTCTAATAATCTCCCCCTTTTGATGGTGACAAACAACCAATTATAAGAAGGATAGAAAGGGTATGTGATTATATGTTTTAATAAACTCCCCCTTAATTTGTGCTTATTTCAGTTAATTAGACACATAATTTCTCCCCCTTTGTTTGATACCAGTCACAAAAGGAAAATAATCAAAGTATATTAATCATTCAAAGCATTACAAGAAAGAGCTCCAATAAAGAAAGAACAAAACAAAACAGAAAAAGAAAAAGAGCCTAAAATAACTACAAGGGAGGAACGTCCGGTGCAGGATCTAAAGAACTCTCAGCTGCAGCAACTCCAATGGTTGAAATACTGGAGAAGACGCTATCAGCAGGTGCCTTGCCTTTATCCAAGGGCTGAGAAGGGGCAACATCCATTGGAGTTTGGAGAGTATCCTTTGTTGGAAACTTATTTGTCCCATTATCACTAGACTTGGCATCAACAGTGTCTGAAGTGGATGGAGAAAATGCCTCACGATGCTCTAGTTCTGCAAGAAACTCCCGTTGTTGGCAACTTTGAGGGAGGTCTTTACTTCAGTCTCAACAGAGGAGACCCTATCATCCAATTTTTATATGCTATCCATAATGTCATTTTGTCATTTCTTCATAGCATCGAAGTGAGCCGGTAAGAATTCTATGAGCGAAGGAGAAGTTATTGTGTCCACAAAAGGACCAGGAACTTCTTCCTGTTGCTCATCATCCTCACCATCAGTAGGAGCAACTTTGAGAGCAAAAGATCCATCTGGTCTCTTTTTAACGATCCCCATGCGCTGCAAAGTGATAACCCCAAGGAATTTATTTTCTGGAAGATTGCGAACCAGGGGTCTGAAGGCAGTGTTGTCTGGATCAAATGTAGGGTTTTCATGGATTGCACGGGGTATATGTGTCACCAAGTGACCACAGACAATGTCTCCTGATTTTTTCTGAGCAATATTGATGAATTGATCCACCAACCATCTACCATAGGCAATAGGATGACCTTTCTCAATGCACCAAAGAAAAAACAACTCAATCTTTAGGAATGCACTGTAACTTATACCTCTACCATTGATTGTATAGGTGATAATCCTGTAAACCACCTTGAGAATAGGGTCTCTTATACTTGTGGATTTAGAGATTCTGGGGTTAAAAAGTTGAGAAGACCCAGTGATTTCCTTCCAAAACCTATGCATGTTTTCTTCAAACTCATTAGAAAAACCTATTGCCCCAATTTCAGAAAATCCAAAGAGCTGACTGGTTTGCCTAAGGGAAAGAGTATAAGGTTTACCTAAGAGCTTGAAGCTCATGTTTCCATAGGTAGATCCTCTTAATACGTCAAGACTAAAAGTGGAGAAAAATTTCAAGGTAAGCAAGGGAAAACTGTCACGCTTAATATCAACCATTGCGAGCCAATGGACAGATTGAAGCTTTGCCCTAATAGGTTCACTCAGCCCTACACTATTCAATTTCATCCAGTTAACATATCTAGAGGGAAGAATAAAACGATTTGAAGTGAGATTTTCATATCGGGTAATTTCTTGAGGGTTTAGGGATTAAACCAAAACTTCCAAATCTGTAGGGTTCCACTCTTTATGATTGATTGGAGTCCTTTTCTTCTTTGAAATAGGAGCAGGAGAAGGAATTGAGGTGCGAGGAGTAGGAATAGGTGAAGAAGAGGATTCTGAGGAGGAGAAAATAGAGGGAGGAGGAGGAAATAGAGGGAGGAGAGGGCATGGAGGACTGCTCTAAATTGGGGCGTTTGGACGATTCTTGACCCCTCCTAGCACTAGTTTTTGCTCTTTTTGTTGCCATTATGGTGTGAAAAGATGATTGAAGCAAGAGAAAGAGTGAGATTTTGAGAGAAAATGATTTTAGGTTGAGAGAAAGTGACAGAATGCGCGAGAAAAAGGATTTAAAAACTGACTGTCGCGAGTCGCGGCTGCGACGACAAGCTGGCAGACAATATTTCTAAAGAAATCGAGAAGTAGCAGCTGCAACAAAAACTATTCGCTGTTGTGAATGAAAAGATAGCGGCTGCGACACAAATCAGTCGCGGCTGCGAATAGAATAGACAGAAGAAAAGAAAAAAAATATCAAAAGAGTAGCGGTTGCAACTCTTGCAAAATAAACATTCCGAGGGTCGCTGTTGTGACTCCTGTAGGTCGCGGCTGCAACAATCAACAATAAAAAATCATAAGAATATAATTATTTTTCAAAAAATTTTCCATCCAACATGCCCAATTCTCTCTTAATAAAATTCATCCTTTCTTCATTCAAGGGTTTTGTAAAAATATCTACCAATTGATTATTTGACACTATAAATTCTAGAGCAACATCATGGTTTTGCACATGATCTCTAAGAAAATAATGTCTAATGTCAATATGTTTACTCCATCAATGTTGAACATGATTTTTTGATAAATTTATAGCACTAGTATTATCACACTTAATAGGAATAGTTTTTAGAGGCACACCAAAATCTTTTATTTGTTGTTTCATCCACAATACTTGTGCACAACAACAAGCAGCTGCCACATATTTGGCTTTTGTGGTGGACAAGGCCACAGAATTTTGCTTCTTGGTAAACCAAGAAAGAAGATAATTTCCTAGGACTTGGCAAATACCGAAGGTACTTTTCCTATCCAAGCAACTACTGGCAAAATCCGCATCGGAATAGCCAACAAGATTAAAGTCCATGCCTTTAAGATACCATAAGCCAATGTTTTGAGTGCCAATTAAATATTTAAAAATTCTTTTGACTACACGCAAATACGACTCTTTTGGACAAGATTGAAATCTAGCACACAAACATATGACAAATATAATATCGGGTCTACTAGCAGTTAAATAAAGCAAATTTATAATCATACCTCTATATTTCTTTTCTTCAATTGGTTTTCCAAGATCATCATTGTCAAGTTTGATAGTGGGGCTAATTGGAGTTCTACTTGCCTTTGCTCCTTCCATCCCAAACCTTCTGAGAAGACTCTTTGTGTATTTAGATTGGTTGATGAAGATTCCTTCTTCTTCTTGCTTGATTTGAAGTCCAAGGAAATACTTCAATTCTCCCATCATGCTTATTTCAAATTCTTCTTATATGTACTTAGAAAATTCTTTGCATAAAGACTCATTAGTAGCTCCAAATATTATGTCATCCACATAAATTTGCATAATTAACAAATTTTTCTTGTCCTTTTTGATAAAAAGCGTTATATCAACTTTACCTTTTGAAAAACCATTTTTAATTAAAAAAGAACTAAGTCTATCATACTGTCACACCCCAACTCCAGTGGTGCGACGGTCCTAGGGCAAGGGTAGGCTTAAGGCCACCATAAACCCGTAGAACTCACAGATTACTATACTCATAAATACCAATAATATAACATCATAAATTTCCATGTTCATAC
>CANXYC011735323.1:0-10178 GCA_948193065.1 Aleurites moluccanus
CGAATTTTCTACAACAATTCAACCATCAATTAATCATCAATTAACTTCCAATTGACTTATTCTATACTCAATTTACACATCCTAACTCAATTACACAAAATCACTTCATACAACTTAGGTTTAGGGTTTGAAAATTGGGTAAAAATACTATATGTATCAATTGATGGAATTAAACTAATTACCCAATCTAACTAACATCAATAAACCCTAAATCAATTATAAAATCAACCAAAACAACATTTTATCTCAAATGTATGAAGTGGCCAAAATATTGAAGTCCATCATTCCTGAAATTTTCTTGATTCCTATGGATGGAAATAGATGGAGGATGGATAATCTTGTGTTTAAATCAAGTTTCCATCACTTTTCCTTAACAAAATGGAAGAAAAATCAAATGGAAATGGTGAAGAAGAAGCTACGGATGAACAAGAACAAAATGGGAAAAAATTTGCTAAGTGTGGCTTATATAGTAAATCACATTTAGCAAATTTCCTTTTGGTCCTCAAACTTTCCTTAAATTATGCTTTTGCTACATTTTCCTTCTGTAATTTATTCTGACAATTTTTTTGAGATTTAGATTTCAAAGTGAATATTCAAAATCTTATTTTTTTATTAATATTTATTAATAGAAAATAGTTTCAGAGCCGTTCTGAAACTCAGACTGTCGAAATTCCACTATACCACTAAAGTTCCTTTTATTTACATTTTTTTCATTGCTTACTTTATCAGTGTTCTTAAACATTTTTTACCTCTTTCTTTTTATTGTATTTACACATGCATATACATAATCATTTACCCCTTAATCAGAATCAAAAATTTATCTGTCGACCAGGCTGCTATTTTTGCGGCAGCGATATCGACACCGACATTTTCCGAAAAAGTTTCTCGTTTTCACTCTAACTGAGTTTTCAAAATTATCATAAGTCATTTCAATAATTTCAAACCATATACTGAGAACTTTATTCACAAAAACATGTTATACTTTTATAGGTTATTACACATCCAGACTCCAAATGTAAATTTTCTTTTATGGAGTCAGTCAGTTCATATTCTAGAGCTCTATGGGATATATTTTTGGGAAGCAAATAGTTTGTGTAATTTGTGAATATATGTTAATTGTTACTGAATATAAAATGATAACTGGTAGAAAAAATGCATATGATTTTATATATGATAATGCCTAAATATAGACTGTGTTATGATGTGAATATATAGAAGTGTTTTATATGATTATGTGAATTGTGAAGTTGAGGGTATAAGGATGGCCAATTATTAGGAGTGTCAAAATATTTTTTATACAGGCTATGTAATTTTTTTTAAAAGACCCAGTTTTGGATCGGGAATAGCATTAAAAATACAAAGGAGACTCTGTTGAAATTTCTATAAATTAATAAGTAATAAATGGAATTTGAATATTAATGCATGAGTTAAGAATGAATGATTAATAATTGAATTGTTAGCAGGTTGTACGGGTATTTGGTAACTTTAAGTGTATCCATACCCTAGAACTGTCGCATTCCCAAGGTGGGACGTGATAGTAAATCTACTAGTATTTATATTTTTACACTGAGTGGAGAAACTGTTGCATGAAAATCCAATAGACAAACTTTTATTGCTTTGTCGTCTATGGAATCAGAACTTTCTGCTCTAGCTTTAGCAGGAGGAGAAGCAGAGTGGATAATATATCTAATCTTGGATATTCCATTGACTTGTTTAAAAATTAATTCTTTAAATTTGTTCTATGATAATCAAGCTACAATTTCAGTAGTGAAAAGCTTAATCTTCAATGGTAATATGAGACATGTTAGGCTGAAACTTGCCATGTTGAATTATCTTATAGGACACAGTATCATCACTTTGGTTGATGTGCAATTAAAGGATAATAGGACAGATGCTCTCATAAAGAGGCTGAACAAAGATCGAATATTCAAAATTATGGGAAAAATGGGTTCAAGACCATATAGACAAGTCTTAACCTACATATGTATTATTTTAAATTTTTGAACCTCCATTCGTTGACTGAGATAAGCACTTAATAATGTTTTGTTGATGTTTACATTATTAATATATCATTCTATATTTGATGATATATCCTTTTGGGCGAGTTGTTTCATTCCACATGTAATGAGATAATTTATCTGTATTTGGATGTTCTGATTAGAGCGACTGTGTCATTCTATATCTAATGATGCAACTTAACTAAATTTGAACTTGACAGTTGTAACATTCCATATAAAAATATGCAATGGTTTTTTTGGAAAGAAATTATTTAGGTCTTATTCTTATAAAGAAACTTGACATTGATACTTATTGGTATTAACATTGATGTATATTATTATTGACATTGATGTTTATTGATATTGATGCTTTATTGACGTTGATGTATGATTATTTTCAGTCATTGTGGTGTTATGCTAAGTTCTTTTGGTTGAATTAGACAATTTAAATTGTTACATAAATTATTAGCATGAACACGTGATTTCATACCTTTAAGACTTAGGCGGACTCATATTGGACCCGACAAAACTCACCATGAACTCAGAGCATTCATAACTGTGGAAAACAAAAGCATGAAACAGGTGCCCGTAGATAGGAATAGCAGATCCATGCGACACCTCAATGGATCCAACAGCATATCGTGCTGCAACAACAACCTTGGCTAGCGAAACAACCAGCAACGCACCATGCACCACTAGCAAGAAAGCTATGCTTCGTGCGATAGCAATGTGAAGCCACCGACCTTCTACTTGGCAGCATGGCGGAGCCTCCAGCCTGTCATTCAACATAGCCTTGTTTAACCTACGATAGCCTCCAACAACTGCCATATGCCACCATTCTATGTACACCTTCTACTACCAAACAGCCTGGTGGAATTGCTAGGGCACCGCGTGGCACCAGTAACTCTTCTTGCGGGCACCAATACTATTCACCCATTTTTATGATCGAAATGCCCTTGGGTGCTCTATAAATACCCCCTCCCTCCCTTCATTTGCAGCTGATCCCTTGACTTGAGAAGTTGATTTTTTTTTTTTTTTTTGCATGCTTTCCCTTCTCCTTCCAAATCAATTTTTCTTATAAAAAGCGGTTTAACTATTTTTTACTGCAAACCACTTTCTCTAGTTCTCATTGAATTAGAAGAATATAAGATCAAGGTTTGGCCTATAGAGCCCAAAATTAATTCTCATTGAATTAATTTAGTAATTTTGGATATTTGAACTATAACTCAATTTTCAAAAACAAAAAGGTGGAACTTTGGTCTGGAAAGGCCCTCTAATCACCGCCTCCTCGAAAAGCTCCAAGAAAGGTATAATCAGAGTTTTGAATAAGACTTATTAGCATGAATTAGACCATGAATCATATCCAAAACCGACTTTCAAACTAAATTTAAAGTTAAAATCATTTTCAAACTAGAATCCCTTCGTTAAAAGGGGGAACTACACGAATTTTGATTCCCATTCGAAGGGATATGTAAGCATGCTTCTAAATGAAACATCAAATCTAAAAAATCCAAAAATATTTTCTCCACTCTTTTCTTGCTTTTTCTCACCCTTTTCTTCCTTTTGCTCACCTTTTCTTGCTTTTGCTCTTATTTTTAGAGAATTTGTGATTAACCTAGAATCCATAAGGGGTAGAGTTAATATCTCAAATTAAGGTGATATTGAGGAATATGTGATTAATCTAAAATTGTTAAGGGCTAGAGTTAATAACTTCAATTCTTAATTATGTAACTACTTTAATTTTTTTATTACATTAAATGTATGCTTTATCGCCTTCCAATTTATTTACTACTTTATAATCATATAAATGTTATCCAATTAAATTTCTCATAAAAATAATATTTTCAAGTTAGAATTAATTCAAAACCAAGTCCAAGTTTTTTAAATAGAAAATCTAATTCCTGAACCTGAACTCGATTCGAAAGTTTAGTACATCTTATCTTTGGGATTTAAATTGGAGTTAATTTTGGGTTTTTACCTTATATTTTTCTATTCAAAAATAAATTAAGATGGTGACTCCCCAAAACTTTTCTAAAAATGATAAACAAAAAAATATTCACCATCCACCTTTCAAAACAAAAAGGCGATAGCTGCTTTCACGTAGGACTCAACCCCTAAATGAGCATTTTGATTCCTCAAGCGGACCAGACAAAGCGCTCGGGTGAGGCATTTTAATTGGATTCACATGAAATTCATATTTGGTAACTTACAGGAAATGATGAAAATAGAGGAGCAAATCTCAATTGGAATCCTGAAGATGATGAACTACTTGATGGATAATTACTCTATAGCTATAGACTGTGGGACTATTATATCTTCTTTCAGTTGAATAAATAGTTCACTTGCATGTGAAACTGCCCATTTTGATTGAGTTTAGTTAATTTTTAAAACTTTATTTTGGTTCACTTATAAGTGAAACCTATTGATTTTGTTTGCTTGAGTTTAGTTTGTTTCTAAAAATCATAGTGTGCTTAAAGAATTAATATTTTTTAGTAATAAATCTTTTTGTGATATGAATGATTCAATATTTTGATTTGAACATTATATTATCTACATAGTGGTTTGTGTTATATGTAGAATATAGGAGAAAATTGTTGGGTATTTAATAATAACTCTAAGTATGTTCTAATATAAGTTCAATAGATAATGAATCTTTATAGTGGGCCTATATAGGTAAGAGCCCATTAATTGGTAAACCCTAGTGTGTCACTATATATGCTAGTTGGAGGTAGCATGCTAGATATTCCAAATTAGATATGTATGATGCAATGCTTCAAGCAATTGCATATTACTTGATACTAAAAACCCTAATAGTTTTATCTAGTACAAAATCTTAAAATATCTTCCTTGTCATAGGGCTCCTCGCTTGGACAATATTAGTTTAGATAGACCATCATCTCTATTTTTCTTCACAGTTAGTTAGAAACTAATGGAGTGGAAGCAGTGAGTCACAAACTGCTTGTTTATAATAAACAAGATAAACATGTAGACATTTAATTATTAATGATAAAATGGTTGAATAGTGACGTTGGATGAGGTCGATATGTAATGTTGTCAGTCTTCCGTTTTGACAGTGAATCAAAGTGATTCGCAAGCCATCTGCCAAAAACTAGCTTGTGACTCTTTTCAATGCACCAAAAAAAGAAAAGGTCAGTTTTAAGAAAAGCACTGTAACTTGTCCCTTTTACATTCATAGTATAAATTATAATGCGATGAATAATTTTTAACACAGGACTCGGAATGCTTGTGGCTTTGGAGGTCTTAGGATTAAAAATAGTGTTTACACCAGTTATCTCACTCCAAAATCCACTCTCATCAAAATCATTAAAGAAATTATCAAGTCCAAGTTCAGAAAACCCAAAAAGAACTAATTTGTCTCGTGGTATATGGTTGTCCTAAGATTTTAAAGTTCATAATGCCATAGAATTTACACAGAGTGGTGTTTACTTTAATAGTCGAAAAGAACTCTTGAACAAGTAATAGGTAACATGGATAGGTTATGTTCGCCATAATTGACTAATCTACTACGGCTAATTTGGCCCTAACCGACTCAGCAAGCCCTAACCTACCCAAGGCAGCCCAATTTGCATACCAAGATAGGAGGATATTGCGGTTGGAATTGAGAATTTTAAACCTTTTCTTTTCCTCATCTATTAAGGAGTGTAGAAGCACATCATGGTCCGAGGGTTGAAGGGATGGTTGTTGTTGTGTCTGTGATTGAGTCTGCAGTTGAGGTTGGGAAGGTCCACCAACTTTTTCTTTTCCTTTTTGTAACCGAGATGTTGGAAGAGGATATGGTGGAGAAAGGGACTCTGTTTCATATGAAAGTGAAACAGATGAATTAGATGACTTATAGATTGATATGGTGATTTTAAAATGATTTGCAGATGGGGTTTTTCTTCCAACAGGGATTTTTGTGTGCTAATTAAAATAAAATTCATGTTCTTAAGATACCAAAATCTTAGATATTGTGTGTCAATCAAATATTTCAAAATTATTTTGACTGTATTTAAATGAGACTCTTTCGGACATGATTAAAAATGTGCACATAAACACACAACAAACATAATATATAGCCTTCTAGCAATTAAATAAAGCTAGCTACCAATCATTCCTCTATATTTCTTCTCCTCAATAGGCTTACCAAGTTCATCCTGGTCAAGCTTGATAGTGGAGCTAATTGGAGTTCTACTTGTTTTTGCTCCATCCATTCCAAACTTCTTAAGAAGTTCCTTCATGTACTTTGGTTAATTGATGAAGATGTCTTCCTCACATTGCTTTATTTTTAATCCAAGAAAGTACTTCAAATCTCCCATCATGCTCATTTTAAACTCACTTTGCATACATGAAGAGAATTCCTTGCATAAAACCTCATTAGTAGCACTAAATATTCTATCATCAATATATATTTGCATAATAAATATATTATGCATGTCCTTTTTAATGAAAAGAATTGTATCAACTTTTCCTTTTAAAAAATCATTATGAATAAAAAAAAAAGTATTAAGTCTATCATACTAAACTCTAGGAGCTTGTTTAAGACCATAAAAAGCTTTTTGAAGTTTAAAAACATGATCAAATTGTTCACAATCGGGAGGTTGTTCAACATAAACTCCATCCTCAATAAAACCACTTAAAAAGCACTTTTAACATCCATTTGATACAATTTCAAGTTCATGTGACATGCAAATACAAGTAGCATCCTAATTGCCTCAAGTCTAGCCACAGGTACAAAGGTCTCATCATAATTTATTCCTTCCTCTTGATTATATCCTTTTTGCCACCAATATAGCCTTGTTCCTAGTGATCACACCAACCTCATTTAGTTTGTTTCTATACACCCATTTGGTACCTATGATGGTTTTGTGGTTTAGGAACTAAGGTCCAAACTCTGTTCCTCTCAAATTGGTTCAATTCCTTTTGCATGGCCTCAACCCAGCTTTTATCTTCTAAGGCCTCATTAATATTCCTAGATTCAATCTTAGATATGAATGCTAGGTTAATCACAATCTCTTTGAAAGATGATATTGTGGCCACACCTTTGGAAGGTTCACTAATTATAAGGTCTTTTTGGTGGTCCTTTTTGAATTTTTAATCTTTTGGAAGTTCAACATCAATAAGAGGATTTTCTATGGCCTTGGAAGGATTTCCTAAGTCAATATGGTCCTTTAATGATGATTCAACCAGAGGCTTTAAGTCAATGGATGTATTATGCACATGATCAAATATATCATCATTTTCAACATGTTCAAATCTATGCACATCAAAAGGATTAGTTTCATCAAATATAACATGTATAGACTCTTCAACAACCAAAGTTCTTTTGTTAAAACTCTATAAGTTTTGCTAGAAGTTGAATAACCCAAGAAATCACCTACATTCATTTTGGAGTCAAATTTATCAAGATTATCCTTGGTGTTTAATATGAAGCATGTGCATCCAAATACTCTAAGATATGAAATTCATGGTTTTCTTCTATTCCATAGCTTATAAGGAGTTTTATTTAAAATTGCTCTTATAAAAAGTCTATTTGAAATGTAATAAGCACTATTAATGGCTTCAACCCAAAACTACTTACAAAGAGAGTACTCATTGAGTATAGTTCTAGCCATATCAATAAATATTATATTTTTCCTTTCTATAACTTCATTTTGTTAAAGAGCTCTTAGTGTAGAAAAGTTATGAAAAATATATATTTCATCACAAAAAGTACTAGAATTATAATTAAAATTTTTTTTTCTATTATAACTTCTCAAGGATGTGATATAAAAAAAAAAAATTCATATAAACTCCTTAAAACTTTCATATTATGAGCAAGAAATAATACCCAAGTAAATCTAGAGTAATCATCAATTATGACAAATGTATATTCTTTACCTTCAATACTAGATATCCTACAAGGGCAAAACAAGTCCATATGCAAAAGTTCAAGAGGTCTCGAAAACAACATTTTTTTGTTTTAAAATAATTTTTGACTTGTTTTCCCATTTGATATGCATCACACATTTTATCTTTATGAAACTTGACCTTGGGTATACCAATTACAAGCTCATTAGACTTGAGGTTATCAATATGATCCATGCCAACATGGCCAAGTCTCATATGTCACAACTATGCATCATCACAAAGAGAAATTATACAATCAACATTATCATCATGCATGCTACTAATATTAATCATATACACATTGTCAATTCTATAACTGACAAACAAAATTTTCTTATATTTCAAATGCTTCAAGTATCATTTCTTAGAAGTAAAAGAAATTTTGTTTCTCATGTCACATAATTGACTCACACTAATCGAGTTATGCTTAAGACCATCAACCAATAACACATATTCAAGAGAGGGTTTATCAGTCTTACTAATTTGCTCAATTCTAATGATTTTACCTTTGCCATTTTCTCCAAAAGTCACCTTCCCTCCTTTCTTCTCTTCTAAGTTTGAGAGAAGATTTGCATTGCCGGTCATATGTCTTGAACATCTACTATCCAAACACCATGACTCTTCTTTCCTCGTGGATTTCAAGCATACCTACTAATGATGAAATTCATCTTGTTTTAGGTACCCAAATGTTTTTGGGTCCTTGGGGGATAGCATCAACATATCCTTAATGCAAATTTCTAATATGACATTTGAAGTTTGAATGATAAAATTTCCTACAATAGTGACGTCTCAAATGAATTCTAGACTTTTGTTGAGATTTTGTCTTAACTATAATTTGATTTTGGTCTAGAATATGCATTTTTTGGTCTTTTAAAGTAAATATCATGCATGACATGCTTATGCATATTAGTTTTAGGCTTATCATTCTTAGGTGGAGGCTTATAATCAATGTGAGCATGTGAGTTTTATGTCTTTACAAATATAGTCTTAGATGTTGATGGGGCATCCCCTCTATTATAGCCAAGTCCATACTTAATAGTAGGACACTTTTGGGACTCAAGTATTTTGTCCAATTTTTCTTTGCCATTGCAAAGCTTAGACATGCAAGCATCATGAGAACTTGTTTTTCAACAAGATATTTTCATTTTTTAGCTTATTGCATTCTTGATCCCTAAGGTCAATGGCTATTTTTAATTCAACATTAGATGTATTTAATTCATTTATTTCATTTTTTATAAGCATCATAAGAATCTAAAATCTCAATAGACATTTCTTTCAATTTATTATATTTGTTTTACAATTTATGATATTTTGAAAGTAATGTATCCATAATTTGCATAACATTATTATTAGGGTTAAAATAAGATTTACTAACCTCACTTAAGGATGCATTCTTTTCAATTTCCATGAAACAAAAGTTAGCTACCTCATCTTTGCTAGCTTCTTTCTCTTCATCAGAGTCATTTGAATCATCCTAAGTGGCCACCAATGCCTTCTTTTTTGAAGCTTTCCTTGTTCTTCAATCTTGGACAATCCCCTTTCATATGATCAAATTTGTCATACTTAAAGCATTTTACTTGATTATTCTTGGACTTCTCATGCTTCTTATGTCTTTCAAATGGCTTATTGTTCTTCTTTTTCCTAAGAATAAGATTTCTTATTATTTTGGTGAATAAGGCTATGTCTTCATCATCTTCCTCTTCATCACTATCAATTGAAGAAGCCTTCTTAGAAACAATAAGAGTTATCCCTTTATTCTTCTTTTCAATTTTATCTTGAGATAATGTAATCTTATGAGTGAGAAGTTTTCCTAACAAATTATCAGTTGAAAGGGTGCTCAAATCATTGGCTTCCTTAATTGAAGTTACTTTTGCTTCCTAATCTTTTTTGGGGAGAACTCTCAAAAACTTGCAATTGATGTCTTCTTTAGAATAGTTCTTCCTAAGCTTCCTCATTTGATTGACAATCACCATTAGAAAATTATACAGTTGTAACACCTCAGCCTAAACCTAACCTAAACCATTAAAGGCCATTAAAGGGCATTTAAGGGGGAAATTTTTTCTTCCTTTTTGCATTTGATAATGTTATGTATTTATGCATGAAATTGAAGGTTATGCATGTTATATGACTTAATTTTAGGCATAGAAGTGGTTTAAAGTCAGTTAGGACAAAATCGGAAAATTTTGAGTTTTTGGTGAACTGGGGGCAAAATGGTCATTTTGCAGCCCCTTCGAGTTTTTATGGATTTAGCATTATATTTGAATAAAGAAAAGAATAAAAGTGAATGTAAATGGA